>CAVNYN010201585.1:0-28350 GCA_963692815.1 Nyctanthes arbor-tristis
CTGTAAGTATTGAATTTAGAGTTTTATGGCTATATCATCCTAAAGGTGGAGAAAATACATGTATGTGATCGAGATTTCGGTGTGTGGCTAAAGTTTCGTTGTGGGTAGCCCACAATATACTTAATTATCAGAGTGCACAGCGAAAGCGTCACAATACTTTTGAATTGTATTCGTGAAGTCTAACCCTCGATTTTGAATCAAGATATATATATATATATCTAAATGCTTCTACAACCGATATTTTGAGATAATATGGTAATAAAATTGGAAGCGTGACATTTTATATATTGTTTAAAATGATGCTAAATTTGTACGTCGAGAGTTCATTACAGTACTAGATAACTCGATGTTTGGTATAATCATCATCATTATTATTTTTGTTGTCGTCGTCATCATCTTATTTTGTTTAATCATAAACTTTGGATGGCAAAATGACATTGCTAAATTTAGAGTTGTAATTAATATTTGTGCATACCCTTCGTAAAATGTCTGGTTCTGCCACTGCCCATGATCAATTGTCAAAACGTGATCTTGAATTTCTTTGCATGGATGTGTGGTCAATCTGGAGAGACCGTAATCATGTTAAACATGGAGGAAAACTTGTAGATGTGACAGTGGTTAGCTCATCACTAGAGTTTCTTTTGTCGGATTACCAAAGAGCTTAGTCAGAGAAGGTGCGGCGGAAGATAGTGGTGTCGGTTGAAGGGGATAACTGGGTTGTTTATGGGAGTTCAGATGAGGGGCTCATTTTGCAGACTGATGCGGCCATCTACTCTAGAAATGGCAGACTGGGGTTCGATGGGCTGGTCCTTGATGAGCGGGGGGTGGTACATGGAGCTTTCCTTTCTAATTCTTACAGCCAGGTGAAGCCCGAAGATGTGGAAGCAATGGCCATGCGTGAAGGTATCAAGTTTGTAGCTTCAAACTCCTTCAAGCTAAGAAGGGTCGAGTGTGATGATGCCTTAAGAGTTGTTCACCATCTTATGCACGTAGAAGATACATCCCCAATTGTTCCTTTGATAAGTGAGATTTGTGATATCCTTTTTATTGGCAAGTGTGGCTTTTGTCATTATATTTCCTGTGAAAGGAATATGGTAGCCCATCATCTTGTAGCTCGGGCTATTAGCACAACGTCTAGTTTAGCTTGGGTGGATTGTTTGCTATCATGGTTTCCTTATTGTAATGCTATGATGATGGTTGATTGATTTAATATATATAATCTTTTTCTCTAGAAAAAATGTTTCTTAGAATTTTTGCTCACTTAATCTCCATCTATGATTTTTTTATTTTCTTTTTTAAATAAAAAAAGTTTATTTTCTCAACCTTATTTAATGGCATATTATCTTTTTTTATTAATGAAGCTTTCATGCCATATTTTTTTCTTACTACCTCCATTGCACAAGAAAAAAGTCTCATCGGCATTTTGAAAAAATTAAAAGAAGTGTAATTAATAATGTAGAAGTAAAATTTAAAATCATTTTCCTAATATACGCTTTCTTTTATTTATTATTTTTTTTTTTGAAAGGAGGAATTTTATTCACCAATATAGAATCAGAATGGAGTACATCGGCAATAATACTAGGAGGCAATGGAAACGATAAACTAGTGCCTGACATAGAATCAGCCGCTCTAGCAAGCGTATGGGCAGCCTGGTTTGCAGACCTTCTAACACACGTGAACTCAATGCCATCGAGTTCTAACATCAAAACCTTACAATCATCAAGAAGTAATCCAAATGGAGATAGATCAATTTCAGTTGTGCGAAGGGCTTCAAATACAATCAAAGCATCCATCTCGACCGTGACATTGGAAAAATACATCTCCTTGATCCAAGTGAGCGCCTCTTGAACTCCCATCAATTTAGCCAACCTTGCTTCATACAACCCATTTAGATGGACACTTTTAGCCCCCAAGAAGGAGCCTATTCCATCTCGCAAAAGCATCCCCAAACCTACCAGATTCTGACTAGGGAAAAGAGTTGCATCCACATTAAGCTTTAGCCTTCCAGCAGGTGGGCATTGCCAGCAGATGACGTCTTGTGCCAGGACTAAACTACTCCGTATCTAAGGCCGCCGAGCCTTCCTCCACTGATTAAGCATGAAATTGGCCAAAGAAACCACTTTAAGAGGCCAAAAGGGATTTTCTTTGCCAAACCACTTCGTTCCGGTTATGCCAGAGTGCCAAACAAATCATAGCATACTCTCCCTGTCACCCTGATTACCTCGGCCAAAGGAAATCAGTAGTCAATCTTGCAAGTTTAGGGCCGTATGTCACTGGGATCTCACTGAAGAAGCGGATCAGACCCGTCTAGCAAAAGTACACTCTGTTAGATAATGCAGCATAGTTTCAGCCCCAGCTACGTAAACTGAACATTGACTCCCCACATCAATTCTCTTAGTGTGCAACTGGTCAATAGTAGAAAGAACATTAGACACTACCCTCCAAAGAAAGGTCTTAACCTTCGATGGCACTTTTAAATTCCAAATGAGAGTCCATAGCCGATTAACTGGAGGAAGATGTTTACCATGGTGCATAGTGTGGACTAAGCGATCCATTCCTAACTGTGTAATCTCTCTTGCCCTATGGGTTCCAAAATAGACTATCATTGGCCTCGTTTATTCCAATAGGCACTTGTAGGATTTGAGACTTATCTCTAGAACTAAAGAGATCGTCAATTACCTCCCAATCCCACATATGAACATCAGGTAACATTAACTGATTACCAGTAATATTCTCCCCATCAGGAATCATAGGAGAAAAAACATATCCATTCTCACAATCAAGCAGCCAAGGGTTCCTCCGAACTTTCATAGTTCTTCCATTCCCAATCCTATACTGAATACCCTTCCTAAAAAAAAGTTTACTTGCTAGAATACTTCGCCACACAAAGTTAGGATTATAGCCAATCTTAGCATGCAAAAAATCCGAATGTGGAAAATAGCGAGCCTTGAATACCTTAATGACAAGCGACTATGGTTCAGTTAAAAACTTCCAGCCTTGCTTTCCTAGAAGAGTCAGATTCATCTCATGTAGCTGCTTAAATCGTAGCTGTTTAAATCCCAGACCCCCACGGTTCTTAGGAAAACAGAGCCTTTCCCATCGCATCCATGAGACACCCCTAGCCACTCCTTTACTTTCCTTCCACCAAAAATTGTTCATGGCATGTTCAATCTCCACACATAGCTCCTTAGGAAGTAGAAACACGCGCATCACATAATATGGAAGTGTCTGAGCCACTGACTTCAGTAGACTTTCCTTCCCAGCTCTTGATAATGATTTCTCCTTCCAGCATTCAGCCTTTGACACACTCTAACTTTGATAAACGATAAAATATCCTTCTTCTTCCTACCTAACAATAATACTACTTTGTTAATAACAATGCCCATTTAAATAGGAAGATATGAGAAAATTAATATTTCAATTATATTTTTAAACGAAGGTGGCTTATATTTTTGGGATGACAAGAAAGAAATATGGCTATGTCTTTGTGGATGGAGGTAGTATTTCATAATAACCACACAAAACTAAACCTTAACTCGATTAAAGATATTGACTTCCTGACTGATTTAAAAGAAAGAAGAAAAAAAGGAGGACGAAAGATGTCCGATCTCTAATAACAAGAGTTTGTTTGATGTTTTTTGTTTTATCAATTTATAAATTTGCTTATCACTGATTTAATATTTGATTAGATAATTATTCAATTACAACTACATAATTTAAATTTTTTTATATTTCTAATACACATTCTACCCTACTTTTTATTGTAAATTCTTCACATTTTGACAAATCTAAATTCCATCAAAATTCCACAAAAATTTCACTACTGGCCTGCTCTGACCTCCCAAAAAAGGACGCAGAAACATCCATTACGCTTTGAAGATATTGCCTTTACTGAAAGGAGTTGCTCGACCATCCCTCATCATCTCCTCCAATCCATCTTCACAATACTATGATAGTATTTCCAGGGGAATTCTAGCATATTTGACAATCCGACTTTTCAATTCATTCTTGTCGTTGTATCAACGATTATCCTCTTTGCTGCTCTTGCTTCCTCTTGCAGGTAATTACAATCTGTAATCATTGTGTTTGCCCACCAAATGGGTTTGCAATTTCGTGATTATTTCTGCGTTCTTTACCTTTTTTGTGGCTCAATTGTGGATGATTATACAATTCCATTCTTCGAGCAATTTGCTTTTTTATATGAGAAATTCAATTTATTTCTTGATGTGATATTCTTATCGATATGTGGTTCAAATATGCAATATGGTTGCATGGATGGGTTCTAGTTACATTAGGTTAGATATGATTTTGGTTGGTTTTGCTGCATGAAGTACGTTCCCTGAGCCATGGTAATGGACAAGGCTTTCAAGAGTTGAAGGCAAATGGAGTTCATAAGATCTTGTGCGGCAGTTGTAATTGAAATTTTGTGTAACTTCATTTCTTATTTTATTTGAATTAGAATCAATAGAAATTGTATATATTTTGGTTGAACTGTGAAGCCATTAATTAATTGTGAGGATCCGTTTGTCTCATTTTGATGCTTGTTCTTCCAAAATATATTTTTTTAAGGTGTAAATACGTAACTATTTTCCCCCTGAAATCGATTATGCAATTATCTTATGTACCCACGATACACCATAAAGTTTGTTTATTCTAACAAAATTTGGCTTGATAAGGTCAAGATTATCAACATTTATCTATATACATGTATCATATTTTAACTTTGTTTAACTTTGTCATAGGGAGCGAACTTGAGAAATAAGAATGATTTCTTTTAGTGTTCATGAGATAGATATTTTGAAGAACGTGCTTTTCTCATTTGATAGTAGCACGTTGTTTTATAAAATGTCTGTGAAATTGCACTATGAAATGTCTATGTGTATTTTGCCTTAATTGAAGAATCTGTCTGTTTTGAATGTTAAATTGCTACGACGATATGTCAATTTAGAATCTATTTGCAATTTGGAATCTGTTTTAGCCTGCAGTTGAAAAGCCTCCTTTGGTTTTAGTGATCTAATCTGTACTTGTTGTAATATGAAATCTGCTTTCTATAATATTTATTGTTTTATTCAAATTCTTTGTTTTAATGGAATTCTTTTCTTTTCTTTCCTTTCATTAAGTATGGCCTAATGAAAAAAAAAAAAAATCTTTTGTTTGAATTACCTGAATGCTATTTGATAGTCTTACTCTTATAGTGGCTTCATTGGATTGAATCAACTTGAAAATTATAGCATGATTTTGAACTGGAAATTTAGCTTCGATGTATTTCTTTGTTTGTTTACCTTTACGTATCTTTGTACTAATACATGTTAGTTGGTACTCATTTGTAAGGTTAATGCATTCAAGTCCATTTATTTTGAGATATGAGAAGATGCATGTGGTGGTTTGAGATAGGAGTTACCGAGTGAGCTAAATCGATATCCATCAGAATCTATTTCTCTGATTGAAAGTCATGGCCTGTCTGTAGATGAACTCTGCTATCAATGCATGAATGTCATTTTTATCCTTCCAATCTCGTTTTCCATATTAATTTTAGTTTTCCTTTTCGGGGTAAAATCTGATGATTGGATCAGTAACTCTGCCCAGCTTTAGTTGCAAACAGATATCTAGGAATCCCATTCTCTACTATAAAGCATGTTGACATTTTATCTTGCATCAACACTTTGACATATCACAGTTTGTTAACTTTCTATAGGTAGAAGCAACCATTGAGCACATATGCCACCTTGAAACTGATTGGGATGTTGTAAAATGTGGAAGGGATGCACAAGTGTTTGGAGAAATGTGGATGGGATGTCAAATCAAATCATACAGTTGGTTTATCTGCCGGAAAGTGGTATACTAGTTGTGTTTTGATATATTCGTATTTAAGTCCTTCTGTCCTGACTGGACCAAAATCCTAGCTCTACTCTGACTGTTTTAAGTAATTTTATCATTTTTTTTTCTTCTCTAATAATTCCAAGTCAGGTATATGCTTTCTTCTTTACTTCATAACATTACAGATGGCCTACTAAACTGAACTTGATGTTGATTTGGTCTGATTATCAGATATGCAGTTGTTGGAAGCTTAAATTTTGACTTGGTCTGGTATATACTTGCTGTATGTCAATGGCAAGATCAGTAAGGAAGCTTGTTTCCTGTGTCATCCTTGATTTGGATGGAACACTTCTTAACACAGGTGTGATTGTGTTTCTTTCTAGCAACTGCATAACAAAATTGTTCATTTTGAACCATTGTGCTTCACTACTGTGTCAAAAATAGTTCTTTAGTCAACTATTAAGGGAGTATTTGTTTCCCGTTATACATTGTTAATTCATAAACCGAATCAATTCTAACCACATTTTTCGGGATCTATAACTATCTTCAACCATCCACGAATGCCTTAATCAAATTATAAATTAAACAATAATCAGTTCATAATGGGAAACAAACGCTCATTTAAAGCTTGTTCTCGGAGCTTTATACAAATCAATAAATATATCAAATCAATACCATTCACATATTCTCAAAATAAATAAATAAACAAATAACACTTCTCAAGAATCTTTATATTCCCCACCACACATTCTCCTATAAATCTCGTTATACCTAAAGCTCCCAAGAACAAGCTCTTAATGTCAATAGCCTAAACTGTAGAACAAGCTCTTAATGTCAATAGCCTAAACTGTAGAACAAGCTCTTAATGTCAATAGCTAAACCGTTGGTCTAATGAGCGTTCTGCCTGATAAAATGAGTTTTTTCTGGAATGGGACATACAGTGTCTGTTTTACCTTCATAGCTTCAGCCTATACTGCACTGCAATCTTGAACTTTTTGCTTATGGTTTTGTTTGCTTCATTTTTATGATGGTTTATTTTAGTGTAAATTGATATGTTAATGATTGGAAACCCGTGCTTTAGATGGGTTTTAGTTAAAAATAAAAAAAATAAAAATGGAAGAAGTTCCTTGTATGATACTACTGATAAATTCTACCCATTTTGGCCTTTGTGGCAGGTTATTTAAGGTAATCCTGTCATTCATAGGGCCTTCTCATTTCGGCTACCTTTTACCATTTACTAACGAAAATATGCTATTTTATCCTATCTATAGTCGGTAAATGTAGAACACGGACTAATGGTTTTTGTCATACTGGAACAGTTTTTATTCTTGCTTTCCTACTATATTGTAAAATTGATAATTTATTCCCCCTCCTATTAGCACTGTTTTTCTCCCCCACTTATATAATGTAAATTTAATTCTATTTAGATGGCATTGTAAGTGACATTTTGAGAGCTTACTTGGCTAAGTATGGGAAGCAATGGGATGGAAAAACAGCTCAAATAATTGTAGGTAGGACACCTTATGAAGCTTCAGCAGCTGTTGTGGAGGATTATGAGTTGCCCATTTCAACAGATGAATTTATATCAGAGATTACTCCAGTATTCTCTGAGGGGTAATTTTCCTGTACAGAATCTGACAGCATTATCATTTTCCATCAAGTCTTTCCATTCAACAAAATCATATGGCGTTTAGGATTCGGTTTGTCATAATTCCATTATTTATTTATTTAATTTTTTTTTTTGGGGTGTGGTTCATTCAAATATATTGCTGCTAAATGGTTCTCTCGCTGTACAAACAATTACAGGGTAAAAGTCTTTTGAAATCTGAAATTCGGGGCATTATAGGATCGTCTGCAGTAGTTCCATTTTATAACTGTGGCATGGGATGTCTGGATTATGAATGCTTAGTAGTTCAGACAGTCGCCAAATATCTTGTATGTAGAGTTTTATAAAAACTATACTTTATTCCTTTTAATATATACACACACACACACACGTGTTTGCTCGCATACACACATGCACTTTTTTCTCCAGCAAGGAGTGTTTCATGTATACGCACACAGATTCGTGAAAAAAAAGTAAAATCAGGTTTCAGCTGTTCTTTTGTATGGGGACTGGGGAAAATGTTTCCTAGTCTATATTCTATAATGAATGCATTTAGTAAAATTAGGATGCGAGAAGTGAAATTTTACTATAAATTTGTTGTCTTTTGGGATTGGGGTGTTGCATGTGAAAAATATTGGCATGGGCTATATTTCTGTGATGTTTTTGCTTTTCTTTATTTGAGACCTTGCCATTCCTTAAAATAATTGTCCTCATTCTTATGTGTGTTTCAGTTGAAGACATACTATGGTTGAACATCGTTTCACTTTTTTCTGTTCAGAAAGGAAATTGCCTTTCTTCGCAGATGCTGGGTTGGGTTGTATTCACTTAAGACTTAAGATTTGTGTTTGGAGATTGCAGTTCACTGATTCTATATCACCAATTTCTATGTAGGTGGTGCAATATCAAAGCTCAACCTGGTGCTAACAGACTAATTAAACATTTAAGGAGTCATGGAGTGCCAATGGCATTAGCTTCAAATTCTCCAAGGCCAAATATTGAAACCAAGGTATCTTATCATCAAGGTAGGCTTATGTGCAGAAGTAATAAATACTCTTCTGATAAAATGATATCCTTCACTATGATGTACTTGGGAATTCTTTTTGTTTGATTAACGGAGCTGTTAACGATCTGTACTTAAAAATTACAGGTTGGAAAGAATCCTTTTCTGTTATTATTGGAGGTGATGAAGTCACAAACGGGAAGCCATCACCTGAAATGTAGGGTTTGTACAACTGAAATGTCTTTCTAATGGATGTTTCTGTTATAAAGCAATTGCATTACTGTTAATTTTTTTTTGGTGTTTTCATCATTGAAGATATGTTGAGGCTGCAAAAAGGCTTAACGTGGATCCCTCCAGCTGTCTTGTCCTCGAAGATTCGCTGTAAGTATATTGTTCTGTGGCTTGCTGGATTTCTCTTAATGACAAAGCATGATCATAAACAATGAATTGTCGACACCTGGCGTAAAACTATAATAATATCATGGGAAATCCTATGCAGATGATGTCTTTGGCACAATAATGTCCCAAACTGCCAGCCTATGGTGTCATGTTATATGATCCTCACTTGGCTTCCATAGGGACTAGGGACCATTCATCCAGAATATGTTAACCATTAGGAATTGAATCTTTTATTTAGAATTGAAGAAATACATGTCTCTTCTTTGTCAATGAATTGAATCCTATACATTTGGCTTTATAAAAAAAGTTCTATGTTCATGAGTAATCAAAGTGAGCAAGCTTCATTTTCATATTCTGATATGAGAATGCCTTTCTGTACACAGGCCAGGGGTAACTGCTGGTAAGGCTGCTGGAATGAAAGTGGTTGCTATCCCATCCCTTCCTGAACAATCCCATCTTTTCACCTCTGCAGGCGAGACCATTAATTGTCTTCTAGATCTACAACCAGAAAAATGGGGACTACCCGCATTTGAAGACTGTAAGCCTCTGGTAATTTTTGGTTTTTTGTTTTTTGCTTTTTTTTTTGTCTTTTTTTTTTTGGGTAATATATCTGATGTCCCATGGTTTTGACAAAGTGATAAATTTAGGGGTAGAAGGTACTTTACCCATAGAACCTTGGTACATTGGTGGCCCTGTCATTAAGGGCTTTGGACGTGGCTCGAAAGTGCTTGGGATCCCTACAGGTTCCTTGACTTCTACATTCCTTAAACTGAGAAAACTAAAATTTGTTTATGCATATGCCATCTCTCCCTCACATTTACCTTGCATAGATGTATGGATGGATGTCTTTTACATATTTTGCTTGTTTTCTTTATTATTATTTTTAAAGTCCCTGTGTTTGAATCTCCTGGTTTTGGTTTCATTTGATACAATGGTAACCTATCCTAACAAGAAGCCCTTATATTTCAGCCAATTTATCGACGGAAACTTATTCAGCTATACTTTCAGAACATCCTTCTGGAGTGTATTTTGGTTGGGCCAGATTATCAACTCTAGGCATTTACAAGATGGTCATGAGCATTGGGTGGAACCCATATTTCAACAACTCTGAGAAGACTATTGTGAGTGACATGGATCTTTATCTCTCATCTATTCCATGAGCATAATAGGTTAAGCTTAAAAAGGAAAAAGATATTCATTTGTAAAATATTGGTAGTAACTCTAATCCTCTTCGGTAACTATTTTCCCCCCAAACTTTCATCCCTCTAATTAAAGGTACTTCTCATTAGAACTTATTTAAGGAAATCTTTGTACCTTACTGTTGTATTTACAGATAACATGTTTCCTATATCATAATTTCAGGAACCATGGTTGCTTCATGATTTTAATGAGGATTTTTATGGTGAGGAATTAAGACTTGCTATTGTTGGCTATATACGACCGGAGGTATTAAAGCCCCTATGTATGTGATCTTTTTTTACGTCTTACAGCACGCTCGTCTTTCGGTACTGATAGTTAGGTATGTAATGTGGTAGGCGAACTTCCCTTCCCTTGATAGCCTGGTAGCGAAGATCCATACGGACGGAAAAATCACGGAGAATGTTCTTGAACTTCCTCTTTATTCCAAGTACAACGAAGATCCATATCTGAAAGTCTCTTTGCAGATCAGTCAATTATTGTTTCTTCTTCAGAAAATTTTTTGGCCACATTGATCTCATGATTATAATTGGAAAATGATGTATTCAATAATACTTTACTGAAAGAGAGAGGCCTTTGTCTTAAGTTCATAATATTTGTAATTGTAAAATAATGAAGATATACATCTCATGTTCCGCAAGCGGACTCGATAAGATACCATCATTTATGTAAAGCGTTCGAAGCTAAATTATCAAACATGACTATTGTGTATCTCGATGTAGTGTAATTTAAATGTACGGTGCACCAAGTAATAATTGTTATGCGAATATAATTGTCTTTAAGAGTAGGGAAATTATATTTACACCACAATTTTAATTAACTGCATTGCATTTTTATTGTATTGAAGATCCTTAACTTTATTCTTTATGACAACATGCCTTGTAACATATTTTATTTCATTATTTTGTGCTACTAGTTATTAATTAGATCTTCTTGTTTTAATAATAACTTTCGTTTAAAAATTTTTGATAATATATACTTTAAAATCATGAGAAATTATTATTATTACCTTTTTTTTTTTGTACAAAGGGGGATTGTGGAGATTCGAATCCGGGTGATTCCGATAAGGAGTTAGACCCTTAACTACGTGGGCTAACTTTTTGATCCCAAAATTATGAGAAATTATGTTGTTTTAGTTTCATATTTTCACTATTTTACTTATTTAAAACATTTAGAGTGTGTTTGATTACCAAACATTTCTATGTAAAATGGGGTTTTCTAGTTAAATTTGTACTTTTGTATTGTTTGATTGATATTTTTTTTCAAGGAAAACACTTTCTACCTTTTAGTCACATGACCACATTTTCCTTAAAAATAAGGAAAACATTTCTTATAGAGAGTGTAGGTTATTTTTTTTTTTTTTACGTAATTCACACTTTTTTCTGAGAATTTCACTTTCAATCAAATACTTTACAATTTATTTTCTATGGAATTTAATTACCGGTAATTCAATTGACGAAAAAATATTTTCTTTTCAAGTAAACTACATGCTTGTAATTAAAAGAGTATATTTGACTATCAAAGATTTTTCATGGAAAATATGTTTTTCCACTTAAATTCCTATTTTTATGGTGTTTGATTGTCATTTTTTTAAGAGGAAATATTTTCCACTTTTTGGTCACTTGACCACATTTTTCTTGAAAACAAAAAAAAAATATTTTCTTATGGGGTATAAGTTTTTTGTTTTCTGAGTAATACACACTTTTTTCTTAGGAATTTCACTTTGAATAAAACATCTTGCAATTTATTTTCTGCTGAATTCAATTACTGGTAATTTAATTAACAGGAAAATATTTTCTTTTCAAGTAAATTTCATGCTTGTTCCAAACGCACCCATAATGCTTTTTTTAATGAAATTTTTACAAGATAATCATCATTGGATACAAGATATAGTAGATATAAGAATTATATATAATACTATAAAAGAAAAAATTCAACCACATAAATATGAAATTTGTGAAGTTAAAGGTTGATAAACGCAAGTGATGTGTGGTGTAGTTAGTAAAATTTATAGTGTAAATATAGACATCCTTAAGAATATTGTTGGAAAAGTAAATTTTGTAATTTATGTTTTTAATTTGTCTTTGTTCAATAACTAACTTTTACTCTCTCCGTCTTAAATATATGGTCTACTTTGTTTTTCAAAAGATTATGGAATCCATAGAATTCTGAGTTCTGAGTTCAGGAGACTTGATTCTTATTGAATCCATGTAATTTTAATTTGGCAACACCTGAATTGCATAAATTTCTAAAAGCCACTAAATTCCATGTTGAGGTCACCACTAAGAAATGTGTTGGAAAAACATAGTTTATTATTTGTGTTCCAAATTTGTCCCAATTTAATCAATATAATTTAAAATTGATAGTTATAATTAAAATATTAAATAAGGATATATTTGTAAATTTGTGCAAATTAGACTTTTTAATATACAAAAGATGAGTATATATTTGGAACATTCTAGAAAGGAAAATAACTATAAGGTTATGCATGTAAAGTAATATAAAGTAAACTTTTTGTTACGGAGACAAGATTATATAATTGAGACGAATAAAAAAGAATGAACTACACAAATAGGATGGAGAGGTACCTTTTTTTTTTTTTTTTTTCAATTTACCTCATTCAATATAGTCTTTTTATTCATTACTAGTTTTTCACCGGTCCGATGTACGGGAAGAATAATTTAAAATAATCTAACTTATTATAAGGATTTGAAAAATTAGATACAAACACATGTAAAAAGAAGTGAGAAACTTGATATTGTAATATTATATATTTGTTTAAACATGGTTATATATTTTATTTTAATCTTTTCATATGATATAAGTAATCAATTCATAAAATTATTAACTATTAACTTTGTTTGTGTACGCCAAGACTCGTGTGGTATAATGATATCTTAGTCAACTATCAAACCTTTGAATAAAGAAAAGAAAAGAAAATTTAAGAATAATCTATTTGAAATCATTGAGGGGATTATTGTGATTGGATTTTCATGGGATTGAAAGAAAAATTTTAAAAAATGATATATTTGATAACTCAAAGATAGAATAATGAAGATAAGATAAAATTATGAAGACAAGATAACTCAAAAATTTCGAAAAAAACTCGAGTAGAAAGTTAAAAAAAAAAAAAGCAAATATAATAAAGTATTTACCGCATTTAAAAACAAAAAGGCCAAATTAACCCTACGTCTAAGAAAAGTGACGGGAAAATTTAATTGAGGTAAAAATGTACTGCCTACTCTTTTCATTTAGTTAATATATATGCAGATTTGAGAATACATGGTTGTTTTCTCCTCCCATACAGGTGGCGGGGTCGGGATATCCTACCACTCGTATGGGGGGAGGATATTTTTAATACATCTAGTCTTGAAGCAACTACTTCTAGAGTACAGAAATTTCCAAATATGATCCCAAAAAGCAAGTGTATAGTAATCCAATCACACATTATTAAAGTGTAGCTTTCCACTAGTAAACCATTTTCTCATGATTTGGACATATTTTATCTTAGATCTTCTATTCAAAAGTCTTCTTTGGTCACTCCCCTGTAAGCTTCTTCATTAAAAAGGGCAATAGTCCCTACCGCACATCAAGATTGAACGGAATACTTGGGATAATAAGTTACAATTTTTAATTACTTAATTCGTTATTTATGATAGCACTTT
This sequence comes from Nyctanthes arbor-tristis, assembly GCA_963692815.1. Classification (NCBI taxonomy): domain Eukaryota; kingdom Viridiplantae; phylum Streptophyta; class Magnoliopsida; order Lamiales; family Oleaceae; genus Nyctanthes; species Nyctanthes arbor-tristis. Next base: position 13,685 of record CAVNYN010201585.1, read on the forward strand.
TTTAAGAAGTAAATAGTGGATGAATTATTGTTTGTTGTTATTTTTTTAAGAGAAAAAAAAAAATAATGCTCATATTTTTGTCGTAACGTGACAAATAACCACCCACGGAATTAAAAACGTTTTTATATAAGCTGGCAATTAGATTTTATTATTATTATTATTATTATTATTATTATTATTATTATTATTATTATTATTATTATTATTATGTTTATGTAGAAGTTATTATACAGTGGCCTGCACTAAGAATTTGGCTCAGTTATAATATGATATTGACATGCATACAAATTTACAATTTAATATGCTATAAATGAAAATAACATGAAGCATTTTATATTAGCTTTATCTTTATTTGTGTATTATTTATTATTATTATTTTTTGAAGATAGTAAACTTATTCATTCAATAAATCAATCGAGAGTATATCAGAAATAAAGTACAGTAGAAAATACAAGCACTCAAATTGATTAGAGGAAATTAGCGAATGCTCAACAAGCATGTGTGCCACTTCATTTGCTGAGCGATGAACCCATGCTAAACGGAGAGTGATTGATTCATTAGCAAGGTGCAGACAGTCCTCAACTATCAATCAAAAATAGGAGCGATCCTGGCCTTCATGGATATTAGCTCTATCTATGTATCATATATTTAATAATCCAATTTAAGCTACTTTCAATTTCAAGCAACTTGAGTTAGATATAGATTGGTCCCTAAAGAAGTAAAGTTGCAAAAGCGTATGTATTCCTCCTCTCTTTGAGAGAAACTTAGGTAGTAAATGTATATCTTACGTATACATCTGACTAATAATACACATGTATCTCTCCACATATGAGAAATTTAGGTACAGTAGATGGAGAGAAATTTAGGTACAACAGATGTATATCCTACATGTATATCCAACTACTAATACGTCTGCATCTCTTCATGTGTCTCTCCATCTGCATTTGCATCTCTCCATGTTAGATGTGAAAATTTTAAGTGCTTTAGATGTACATTTTACATGGAGAGATGTGTTTGTTTTATTGATCGAATGTACCATGTAAGATATATATCTGTTGTACTTAAATTTCTCTCATGTTCATTATAAGGCCACCACAGTTTTGACAGGCAATATTCCTCTTATGGTATTATTATGACCTTTATCTAATCAAGTGTGGAATTATCAGCGTGGTGCCCTTGTGCTATGTTTTTTCATTGTTCCCCAACTTGAGATTTACTTGGTATATATTTATGTTGAACAAGTTTTTTCTTTTTTTTTTTTCCCTTTCCTTTCCTTATCTTCTTTTTATTTTTATTATTATTATTATTATTTTTTTTTATAAGAAGAATTTATTGATTTCCAACTGTGGTACCTCGTTCCAAACTGAAGGACCAATATTAGAGACATATAGACAGGTTAAATTATAGGCTGAGGTATTACAACAATGCTTCACAAACCGCGAAGAGTCTTGCAATTCCTGATGATCGATCCAAACTCCAGGTAGTCGTCTTTATCTATTCTCAAAACCATTACAACTTGTTGAGCATCCATTTGAAAGATACTTGTTATTGGACCCCCTACTCTTGACCCACAAAGCTCCATCGCCCGGCTTTTTATTGCCATTTCATTCTCAATCATGCAAAACTATGGGTTACAAATCTTGAAGCACAATGCATCATTTTCAAATGGTGAAATGAAATGGAATTAAAATACACAGTCCCAATCTGCTAGACTCAATCCTGGTTTCACTGGCTAGCTAATCAGCTTAATCTGAATCCTGAAAAAGTTTTACGAACTGACTTGGAATTAAACAAATTTTTGCGACCCACTATATATTTAACCCTTAAACAATAATATATATAAATGATAGAATCCTTAAAACAATAATATATATATATATATAAGTGATAGAATCCTTAAAACAATAATATTGGTTTGGACTGTGGGTGCAAGACTGCTGGCATCTCTTTCTGTTCTTGGCACATTATAAACAAAACATAAAAAAGGAGAATTCTCCCAAAACCAAACCAACACGTGGCTTTTTGCTTTTTGGTTTTGATCGGATAAAATTAGCAAATAGATTTTATATAATTATTAGTTTGAGTGACAATTAACTATATTGATAATTAAAATTGGGGGCCACTAATTTGATCTTTATTATTATTACTCTTATTATTATTTTTATATTACATCCGCCCGCCCAATCAAATGACTGGACTAATAGAGAATTTGACAATGAGATTAAATTAGCTTGCTTAATCACTTACGTAATGTCGACTAACTAATTTAACAATTGCGCATTAATTGGTCGAAAATATAATAATCGTGATTCGTTTTTTCTATTACGCGTTAATTGGCTGAGATTTTATTAATACAGTACAATAGCCGACTTACTTTTTTCTTACTATTTTTAGTGAAACTTTAACGTAGTGCTTAATTAATCTACAACTTCTACCCACTTCTTAGGTTGATATGTCCATAAAAATAATTTAATAATAAAGATTAAGAACAGGTTATCGAATGGATGCGAACGTTGAATCCTAATCCCCAACAGTGGTTGAATACTGCCCATACTACACATCATTTTCGCCATATGCATTGTATTTTTGACCATATTCTCCCAACATAATTGTCGACCTTACCCTGCATTTCGAAAACCTTTTTTCCATTTAATCCTAGTTATACACGCTTATACTCAAGACTTGTGTCTCACGGCTTGCCTTGCCTCACATTTTATCATGCATTGATTCCAATTTTATCCTGTATTACATACTAAGCAAAATCTAAGCTCAAAGCTTGCTCATACTTGACTGCTTTTTAGAATACTAACTTTACGTAAAACGCTTATCTGTCAACGAGTCTTCTCTTAGTAGATCAATGCTAACAAAGGCAGATACTGTCACAAAGTAAATCATTCATATATTCCAAAGGCAAATCCTTATTTAAATCTCTGAAGGGAAATCCTTATTTTGACATTGCTAGTTGATGTTGAAATGCGTTTTAAACAAGACAACTTGCAAATCAATCTTTCTAAAGAGATAGATCAGACTCTATTTTTGAAGTCTGATCTCTCACATGGAACAGATCTAATAAAATATCAGAGTCTATTTTTAGAGTTTGATCAATCTCTTAGAAAATTTCATCTGCAAATTACTCTAAATTATTCCAATCCTGGGCCCCCAGAATTAATTAAATAGAAACATAGTAAGAAAATATAGCACGCCAAACTTGATGGAGCTCTGCCCGGAATGGAGCAGAAATTTCTTGATCCGCGAATCCGTGAAGCAAGACGGACCAAAGGTGTTCTGCCTTGAATTAATCCATTTAATTTAATATAAAAAATAATTAATAAATTAATAAATAATGTAAAATAAGTGACAAAAAAATTAAAAATGAAGTTTAAAATAATAAATGGATCAAAAATTTGATCCGAGCCGCCCCAAAACATCAATTCAATTTGCCCGTAGGAGCGGATTAAATCTGCACCACCTCGTTACCACCACTTGAGAAAAAATTCAGATATTAGAATTAGAATACCATAATGCGAAAACCAGACCAATGGAGAATCTACACGTGCGTTCTTGAGCTTTATTTTGAAACTCTTGAATCTATGTGTAGGTTATTAATTAGTCTGAAGTACTGTATAATAGTACTATTAGAGTATTGAATATTTTCTCCATTGCTAGACCTAAAAACCCTTTGTTACCACTTACTAGGGGCCTCAAGTTCCCCCTTAAAGCTCCAACCCTTAGTATGATGTTTTCTAGTGCTTCAATTAGAAGCTGACGCTCTTCCGATCTCCGTGTCAGGTGAGTTGGCTACTCTAGATTAGAGGTGGGCTTCAAACTTAAAACTCGATCTGTTTCATGAGCTGGATTGTCCTTAGTAATGTGTGGCCCATTGCTAATTTCACAGCATTCCTCTGAAGACCTTTTCTTTCCACTATATATCTCCCACTCTCAGCGCAGTGGGTGGGGTAGAAGGGGTAGGGTATGTGGGTGGTCATAAAAACCATAGGCATTTCTAGTTTCCTAATGGAAGTCAATTCTGCTAAATTTCTCTGGCCATTTTCCATTACCCTTTTTGGTAACTTTTTCAAAAAGAACAAATTAAAAATTGTTGGTCTTTATGAATTTCCCTTTATATATATTTGTTCCTGCACGTGAGGTCCCCTAAAATTCGACGCCTCAGTCTTATTTCCCACATTCTTTTGTTTTCTACTACCCTTCAAGAATCTTTATATTCTCCGCCTATAAATAGCAATGGAATGTAACGTTAACACCTTGCCATGGAAGTCTATTGAAGGGATGATTTCCACTGTATCTGTCACACTTTTAGACAAGCTGGCTTTCCTTGTTTTGGTTTTTCAAGTGAGCAAAAGCCAAATTATTTTTCTTGTCTGCTGATATCAAGCTCTTGTGGCCGAGCATGGAAGCCGACAAGATCCTAACAAAGCGAGTGAGCAACAACATATATGCTACACCCTCTCAGGATTTATCGGAATCGATGGTGGAAGCTGAAAACTCGAATCAAGGATCTCTCAGCCGTGGAAAGTTGTTCGCTGTCCAACAAACTGTCAAGTGAAAGCTTTTACTAACTACTTTCTTCTTCCCATTTTTTTCTCTGGCCCCCCAATTGCTTTTGTTATTTTTGTTACAAATGTCTTTTACTCTTTCTCACTAAAGATTGTCGGTGAGCTCCTGGAATGTTGGAGGCATCACACCGCCAGATAACCTAAGCCTAGAGGACTTGGTCGACACACAAAACAGCATGGCAGATATTTATGTTTTCGGGTAATTTCTACCCTATAAGCCCACAAAACCGAAAAATTTTATCAAAGTCCCTTAAAAAGAAAGAGTTCTCAAACAACTATTTGCCGCAGGTTCCAAGAAATTGTGCCCTTAAGTGCAGGAAACATTTTTGGGTCAGAAAATGGTGACATTTCCACAAAATGGAATGCTGTGATCAAAGAAGGTCTCAACAAGAGAAAGGCAACCGAAGGTATAGTTCAGAAAACCGATGTTGAAGAGACTCAAAGAGTGCATCCTTTAAAGATGAATAACTCTACCAACTCAAATGCTTCAGAGTTCGAATGCATAATAAGTAAACAAATGGTCGGGATATACATTACGGTATGGGTAGAACCGAGCTAAGTGCGCTTATCAGTTATCCTTCCGATCTCCTGTGTTGGTTGTGGTCTCTTAGGCCGCCTGGGAAACAAGGTACGTAACAGAAGCAGAATTAGCCTTCTTCTGAGAAACTATTACAACCTCATATGTTTGGAAATATCATTGAGGCTGATCTATTATCTTTTGAAACATTTGTTATGAAAAAGAAAACTATAATCTTAATCCATACTTGATGAACAGGGTGCAGTTTCTGTCAGATTCTTTTTGTGGGAAACAAGCTTCTGCTTTGTGTGTAGTCATTTAGCTTCAGGTGGAAGAGAAGGCCATGTGAAACAGAGAAATGAAGACGCGGAAAGAATTTTGTTGCACACAGATTTCCCAAGCAGACCCCTCCAAACATTGCCAAGAAACATCCTTGGCCACGAGTATGGAGACTATGTTCTTTTCATCTAATCTTAAAAACTCCTAAATCTGATTATCATAACTCTAACCATCTGATTTTCATGCAGTAGGGTGGTTTGGCTCGGGGACTTGAACTACCGGATAAAGCTGCCAGAGGTGACCACAAGATCCTTAGTGAACAATAAAGAGTGGGGCATTTTATTACAAAATGATCAGGTAACTAACATGATCTTGAGGTACCATCAGTTAGCAATATTTCTCAAAGAAAGGTCTGATTCTGATTTGTTTCATTTCAAACTTGAAGCTGAAGGCTGAGCTCTCGAAAGGCCATGTCTTTGAGGGTTGGCATGAGGAAGAAATCAACTTTGCGCCCACATACAAATACAATCAGAATTCAGATGATTACTATGGATGCAATCAGAATATGAAAGAGAAAAATAGACGAGCTCCTGCATGGTAAGTCGCCTTGCTGCTTAATATGACTCACATTAGAGCACTAAATTCATTTAAGAGAAAGTGGTGCAGGTGTGACCGGATAATTTGGTTCGGGAAGGGAATGAAGCAACTTCGGTATGACAGAGGTTGGTCGAGACTGTCTGATCACAGGCCGGTTCATGCAATTTTCAGAGGAGAGGTCGAGCTTGTGAGTTCCAGATAGCCAGGGCCGGACTTGATGGCTTGTGCCTATGGCCTAATTACATGACATTCCCTTTTTTTTTTTTGCCGTACACATATGAGTATGAAATGTGCCATTTTACGTCAACGTAATTACATATCTACATCTTCAAGAGTTCATTTGTTTTTTTTTTAAAAGAAACACACTCATTCATTAAAACCATCACCAACAAAGGGTGATAGAAAAGGCGGAACACAGTCGAGCTAGACTCTGGCACCAAAAGAATTCAAAACATAGGAAGCTAAAGAATGTGCTAACCTATTTCTAGCCCGAGGTATTTATAAACAAGAGCCACAACCCATATCGTTACAAATAAGGATAATGTCCCTAGCAACAAGAGAACTGTGAAGACATTGAACCACTCTGAAGAGCATCAGTGAAGACACCTTGTAGTGAGAACTGTGACTCCTTTGCACGCAACAGCCTGTATTGAATAGTCAGAGCTTCCGCAACAGCCACCTCATAAACGACCTCTAATTTAAAAGCGAACGCCATATAGATGACACCATCCGAATCACAAACCCGCATCTGTGTACAAAAAATAGCCCGTCATCAAAAAATGGTGATCGCCCTGCCAACTAGACCTTGGTTGCACTGGAGCCACTCGATTGCACCTTGCGTTAAGGCGCTGGAATTCAGCCAACATATCCAAAGCAATAGCCACCGATTGATCCCACCGCCGAGCAATGTTCTCATGAAATAATTGATTTCTTTCCGACCAAATAATCCATAAGCACATACAAATATTTTCAGCCACCTGAGAAGCCCCCACCGAGAAAATACCATCCAAAACTCCCCGCCAACCGTGCACATCCTGACAATTAACACATTACCCAGATTATTTATTTAAGTATATTTACTATCATTTTAAAATCTTTGTCTCATAACTTCTCTCAATATTTTCTAATCATTTTCTTCCATGTTTCTCATTTATCAAGAAAATGGGAAAAAAATATACTTATAATTTAAAATTTGAAGACTGCAACAAATTAATATGTTTGTCAAAAATTTGTTTTCAAAACCCAAATCATTCAAAGAAAACCGTTAAAAAATAAATTTTAGTAGGGTTTATTATTATTTTTTGATTGGTGAGTTATTGTATAATTTCTTTTTGTTCAACAACTTAAATTATCATTTTGTTGGTTACCATTGAATAATTATATGATTGTTGTATTTTTTAGCTCTATTGTTAACTCGGAATTTTAAAATAAAAGAAAAAAAGGAAAACTAGTCACTATAGGGGGCCTATTTTCTAAACTTCGCTTGGAGCCTCGATGACTACAGGTCTGGCCTCGCAGACAAGATTAGATGATTTATCAAGCCATTGCACAGAATGAGCAATTGACTAATTACTGTTCTATATGACCATTTATGTGTTGAGAAATGCCCTCAAAAGATTGAAATAAAGACCAAGAAAAAGTAACATAACATGACCTAAAGAAGCAGAAAATTGGAGTCATTACTAATCTGGATTTGATTAAACACCAGAAGTGTGGTGTTATTAAGGCACTAGACACATAATGTGGTGTAACATTAACCGATGACATGATCATGAGTTAATATTATGCCATGCGATCTGTGCGAATCCGTATGGTGGTAGATATCTGGTGCCTACTATTACCATACTCAAGAGGCAAGGAATTGATAATGAACTATATTAGGAAATTCTCATCAATATTCATTTCCAGAGTCTTAAGTCTTGCTACAATGTTAGTCATCTCAATGATATTTTCATACACAGTACGAGAACTATTAAATTTAATAGTGGTTAAAGTACTCATTAGTGTTTCAACAAGTGACTTGTCAACAATTTAAGAGCGTTCTTCAACAAACTTCATAACTTCTTTAGCATTTTCAGTTTTGGAAATAGTAGACTTGATGTTTTTACCAGAGTCATTCGCATGAACATTACGCTTAATCTGTTGGACCTTTCTTATTTTTTATAGAAAGCCCTTTCTTGATCACAACTCTCTTCAGTGAGCTCAGCAGGTTGCTCAACTTAGAGGTTGAGCGCCAAGTCCAAGTCCAAAACACCTAAGTTGAACTAAACTTGTTCACCCAGAGTAGTTGAGTCCATTGAACAGTGAAATAGATGCAACTTGCGAATGAAGGGAAAGAGGAGTAGATACTGCAAAATATAGATGCTCAACGTTAATGCTTTGAGTTTAACTTAAATTATTTAATTCAGATTCTGATTACGTAATCATAAATGTATATCGATGTTCTACTTTAGGTGATACAACGATATAAAGCTTTAATGAATATAATGATGCTATGTATAAATTTTCATTATTGGTAATTAAATATACTCTAATTAGATATATATTTTATCTTTGGTTATACAATATATATCTAATTAGACACATTAATTAACCACGATTATGTTCTATATTAATAAAATTAATTGATTAACCTTTAGGCAATCCTTATCCTCGACATCAATTAACTTGTGAATATGATCATGTTATCTTCATTCATTAGCATCCATTCTTCACAATTAATTGACAATTATTATTATTATTATTATTATTATTATTACTATTATTATTATTCAATGTTAATAACTTTAGAGTTTGACCATTTTAGTGACTAAGAAACTATATATGATGGAACATCAAATCTCATAGTGTAATTATTTTCCGTCAATTAGAACTTCACAACAGGAGCTGCCAATTAAACCTTAATTGTGAGAACTAATTAAAAGATATCGGCACATCCACTGTTGATCCGAAACTTGATCCATAATAATACATGAAAAAAACACAATTGATCGGATCGGATCAGATTGGCATCAATCCAATTTGCTCTACGAAAGATCTACAAAACCATGATTTGCTCTATGATCTATGTGACTTGCGGATCGAATCAAGATTGTAATCCACCAACCGATCCACAAAACTTTTTTTTTAACACTATACATTACACTACTCTAATCTCTTAACTTAGTTTTCACATTTTACATTACACTACAATCTATTGTAACAATAAAATTAAATTAAATTGATATCAACTATTAACTATCAACCAAGTTAAATAATCGTTTAATAGATAGAAAGTAAAAGACATAAGCCCATAAACCACAAGTCATATCATAACCAAAAGTAATCTCAACAGTCAATAGCTAACATCGCAAGTTGGCAACATCCAATATAAACTCATCAAGTCATCACCCATGCACAAAACAGTTAGACAAACACAAGAAAAATCTCTTCCTTAAATCTTTATTTCTCAAAAGTCAAGACTCAAGAGCCGATAGTATCAGCATAAGTATTAGAATTTATACAAGATTGTGCCTGCAAAAAAGAAAACAAAATGTTACATGAAGCAAAGAAAAATTTAGAACATATTTAGGGTTCAAAATTGATTTTGGACCGGTTCACTTTGGCTGGCGACTTGAGACTTCTCTGATTTAAATTTTTTTAATTAAACGGATCGGATCAGGTCGGACTGACCCTAATCTGATCTGATCCACTCGGATCCATCCTATCAATCCTTTGATGGATCCCAAATCCCACCACGCTTTGCTCCACCAATCAACATATTGGGAATTTTTTTCTCAAACGGATCGAGTATCTATCGAGTTTAGAGCGGATCAGATTTCTCTATCATCCCTATGTATGAGATGTGTAATGAGAAAGTTAATCATGAACCATCAACCTAATTCCTTCAAAAGCAGCCTCTCGAGCAAATAAATTAAAGCATTCAACTAAAGCATCTTGACCCATAAGTTCTTATATATATATATATATATATATAAAATAAAGGAATGAATCATGATTGTTTTATAGATAGGACATATTTGATTAACCGAACGTGCTGTGACAAAACATTTTCACTCGAAAAGAAACCAAAAATTCATATTTTCCTGCGATTAGTCAAATTATGGTAGAGTCATTAATTAGAGAATAACAATAAACTTTACCGGAAAATTAAGAATTCCACAATCTTAGCTTCTGATACCACATGTTATCAATTAATTATTTATTTAACGATATAATTTACATGAACCCTAATACTTGAAATTTTAGAATTCCTAGCTTTCATGTATACACATAAATATTCAAGGTTCATTAGACCGTACCTTGATCCATGATAGTTATTGTGATTAAAAGTTGTTGAGAAACATAAGAGAAGAAACTGTTCTCCCTCTTAACATTTTATAATTGAATGTACATAATTGATAGGTTCTATCCATATAGGCAGAGAGAGTCAGTTTCTTTATGCTCAAGAAAGTAGGTTTCTTAAAACCTAGACCAAAATCCTTTGGGCCTAAAGCATTGCTCACTCTCCATCAAAGTAGACAGTTAAGAAACAACCTAATAATTGACCAATTAATTTTAGCCCGTTAGACCATTAATATTATATGGGCCACAATGATTAGTCTTACACCTAAAGCTCACAAGTATATAGAGTATTTTCTACATTTTATTATAGTATGTATTCTCACTATATGTAGGTTTCTATTATTAATTTTCTTAGCGTTGAGTTTCTGTAAGATATATTTGTACTGCTCTGATGTAGATTTGTAATTGTACTTTTTAAAAAAAACTGGTTATCTATGCACATTTGTGCTACTATGATTCAGACTTGTGATTGTACTTTAAAAAAAAAATTGGTTATAAAGTGATGTTTCTAACTAGGTTCCGCGCATATAATACCATGCAATTAACCTATCGGGGGGCTGAATTATTGACATTTTTTCCCCATAAAAATGACCATCGAACAATATGAAATTTTGAAAATGACTAGAGAACTTATATGCCGTCAACATTTAGTCAATCAAAATAGTTTTGAACATGTTTAGATTACACATTCTTATGTATCGACAAACACAGTTAATTTACATATACGTTATAACTTATTCTATATCTATATCCGAATAATACAAAACTGAATTCTAAAGTTATCAAAATCACTATAAATTCAACCCACACAAATCACAAAAAATTTTCACATTTGAAGGCAAAAGATAAAAAAATAGAATACAAAATTCATTAATTAAATGAAAAAAAAAAAAGAAAAACTCAAAAGTTGTGTGGTTCGTGCCCTCCCATGTAATCATGATCTGTTGATGCAAATAGCATTATTGAATTGAATTCTAATCACACCTTGCCTTGCCTCACATTTTATAATGCACTTATCACAATTTTATCATGTATTACATACTAACGAAAGTCTAAGCTCAAAGCTTATTCATACTTGGCTGCTTTTTAGTATACTGACTTTACGTAAAATGTTTTTCTATCAACGAGTCTTCTCTTGGTAGATCAATGCTAACAAGGGCAGATACATGTGTCACAAAGTACAAAACTACAAAAATCATTCATATATTCCAAAAGGAAATCTTTATTTAAATCTCTAAAAGGAAATCCTAGCTTTGATATTCGCCAGTTGATGTTGAAATGCATTTTAAACAAGTAGGAAACAGTCATACGAAGAAAGGTAGAGACTGGAGAACAGAGGCGGAGCCCATTAAGGCCCAGTGCGGTCCATGAACCTTGGGCTGGCCTGCTAACTTTTAACCTGGACCACACTGAGATTCAAAACTAAGAAACCCACATACGGCCCAAATATTCTTTTTTCTATGCTCATAATATTTTAACTGGTATCTTAGACCCAAAAATCAGTTGGGCCGTGTAGGTTTAAGCTTTTGGTGAAAACTTAAATTCATGTATCCAATCTTCTTTTATAAAGTAAGCTCTTAACTCCATTTACTTCATAAGTCAATGTGGGATTAAAGCCTAACTATAGTCTTAAATTCATATATCAAATCCTCTTTTATAAAGCAGATTTTAACTACCTTTACTTCATAAGCCAATGTGGGATTATTATTTTTAATTTTTTAAATTTATTATTGTTTTTTTATAAAACAAAAATTTTGAGTATTAGTTCTGAGATTATAAACTAATGTGAGTAATGAAAAATGAAAATGATAACTGTGGCGACTTTTTCCCTAAAATTTTCGATCTTTTTCCCTAAAATTTTCGATCGCACTCAATAAATTTTCTGCTCCGCCCCTGCTGGAGAACAAGGCAATCTGCAAATTACTCAAAATTATTCCAACGCCCTGACCCCCAGAATGAATTAAATAAAAATATAATAAAAAATAGAGCACGCCAAACCTGATGGAGCAGAAATTTCTCGATCCGCGAGATCAAAGGTGTTCTGCCTTGATCCGCCTTGAATTAATCCATTTAATATAAAAAATAATTAATAAATTAATAAATAATGTAAAATAAATGAGGAAAAAAATTAATAAACGTATCAACAAGTGGATCTAACCGGCCCCAAAACATCAATTCAATTTGCCCATCCGCATTTGGTGGATCAGGAGCGGATTAAATCGGCATCCGCTTGTTACCACGGCTCCGAAAAAAATTCAGGTATTAGAATTAGAACACTCTAATATTATTCTCTAAGTCAACGAAGAACCTACACGATCTATTGTTTGGCTCTATTTTGAAACTATTGAATTAACGCGTAGGTTATTAATTGATATAAAGTACTGCATTATATTACTCTTATAGTACTGGATATTTTCTTCATCGTTAGACCAAAAAACCCTTTGTTACCGCTTGCTAAGGGCCTCAAACTTCCCCTTAAAGCTCTAACCCTTAGTATGATGTTTTCTAGTGCTCCAATCAGAAGCTGTCAACTCACTTCTGTTAGGCGAGTTGGCTACTCTAAATTGGAGGTGGGCTTCAAACTCAGAATTCGCTCTGTTTCATTTGCCAGATCGCCCTTAGTACTGTGTGGCCCATTGCTAATTCCACAACATTCCTCTCCAAAACCTTTTTCTTTGCCCCCTTTCGGATGAAGAATAAGAACAAAAAAAAAAAAAAAAAAACAAAAAAAACACCTCTCTCTCTCTCTCTCTCTCTCTCTCTCTCTCTCTCTCTCGTCCACTGCAGTGGGTGGAGTAGAAGGGGTAGGGTAAGTGGTTGGATGGTGGAACATAAAAACCATAGAATAATGGAAGTCAATTCTACTAAAGTTCTCTTGCCATTTTCCGTGAGCCTTTTTGGTAACTTTTTCAAAAGAGTTAAAAATTGTTGATCTTTATTTTCCCATTATATTCTACACCCTCTGAGGATTTATCGGTGTTTAATGGTGGAAGCTCAAAACTCAAGTCGAGGATCTCTCAGCCTCGGAAAGTTGTTCGCTGTCCAACAAACCGTCAAGTGCGAGCTTTTACTAACTACTTTTTTTTTTTTGCTGGCTTTTGCTCTTTTTGTGACAACTATCTTTTACTCTCTCTCACTAAAGATTGTCGGTGAGCTCCTGGAATGTTGGAGGCATCACACCGCCTCATAACCTGAGCCTAGATGACTTGCTCAACACACAAAACGGCATGGCAGATATTTATGTTTTCGGGTAATTTCTACTCTATAAGCCTACAAAAACGAAAAATTTTATCGAAGTCCCTTAAAAAGAAAGAGTTCTCAAACAACAATTTGCCGCAGGTTCCAAGAAATTGTGCCCCTAACTGCAGGAAACATTTTTAGGTCAGAAAATGGTGACATTTCCACAAAATGGAATGCTGTGATCAAAGAAGGTCTCAACAAGAGAAACGCAACCGAAGGTGTAGCTCAGAAAAACGATGTTGGAGAGAATTTTCCGGGTGACAACAGCCATGCACCATCTGTGTCCGTGTTCCTGAAGGAACCCCTCTCTTTCAAGAGGATTCGCAGCATGTCACGCCCTGGTAAGGTTCTTCGCTTTGCATAGAAATAAACCACATGCTCCACTGCTTGTACGGGCCCCGTCAATTCCTTTTGAGTTAGTGCATCCTTTAAAGATGCATAATTCTACCAACTCAAATGCTTCAGAATTCGAATGCGTCATAAGTAAACAAATGGTCGGGATATACATTACGGTATGGGTCAGAACCGAGCTAAGTGCGTATATCAGTTACCCAAGCGTTTCCTGTGTTGGTTGTGGTCTCTTAGGCCGCCAGGGAAACAAGGTACGTAACAGAAGCAGAACTAGCCTTCTGAGAAACTATTACAACCTCGTATGTTTGGAAATATCATTGAGGCTAATCTATTATCTTTGAAAGATTTGTTATGAAAAAGAAAACTATACTCTTAATCCATGGTTGATGAACAGGGTGCAGTTTCGGTCAGATTCTTCTTGTGGGAAACAAGCTTCTGCTTTGTGTGTAGCCATTTAGCTTCCGGTGGAAGAGAAGGCCATGTGAAACAGAGAAATGAAGATGCGGCAAGAATTTTGTCACACACAGACTTCCCTAGCAGCCCCCTCCAAACATTGCCAAGAAACATCCTAGACCACGAGTATCTGGACTATGTTCTTTTCATCTAATCTTAAAAATTCCTAAAATTATTGGTTTTGATTATCATAACTCTAACCATGGTGTGTTCTGATTTTCATGAAGTTGGGTGGTTTGGCTTGGGGACTTGAACTATCGGATAAACCTGCCAGAGGCAACCACAAGATCCTTAGTGAACAATAAAGAGTG
>CAVNYN010201589.1:0-23106 GCA_963692815.1 Nyctanthes arbor-tristis
CCTGGCCTGATGGTGCTATTCTTGTGTATTTATTAGTTGCAGATTATTTTTTAATCTCTGTTTTGAAGGGTTGACAAAATTCCCCTTTCCCCCTTTCCTTCAGTTGGAAGATAGCCACACGATGATGGCCTGTGACTCTGAATGACTCATTGATGTGTTTGCAGGTACAACAACGGCCAAAGGTGGGAAGAATGCAGTGAAGATAACGATTCCCTATGGCAAGAACAAGTGAGGAGATGCCGTGGAATGTAGCAAAATTATAGTAGCTACCCATGTATTGTAAATATTTCTGTGTGTTTGGTAATTTCTAGTATTATTGACATATGTACTTATATTTTGGGAGCTAGTTTGAAATTCTCTTGTAGTTAAATTTTGTCCCTTTTTGTACTTGGAAGACCTCTATATTTTTCCTTCAGTAGGGAAGATGACCTTTGAAATAAATGTTTAATATATATGTTCGAGGTTTGTTTAAATGAAAAGTTGACGGATAATTTTTGGAGAAATTTCGACAGAGTTTCCTCTGTATCACTAACTTCTAAAACATGGGGAAAAAATAATCTAGAAACATGCACCATTGCCACAACATCGTATATCATATATTTGAGTAGCATCATATAATTGCAGGAAAAGGCAAAACAGAGCAACTCAAGGGCAACAATTGCCCTGCCCGTTGCACAAGTTGATTGCTATATACAACAAAAATTTGTTTTTCGCCCAACAACTAAGTTGCAAATAAGCATGACCTTCGTATCATTGCTATATATAACAAAAATTAGTTGCGCCTAACAAGTAGCAAATAAGCATATCTCTTCCCGAGCCACATAATCTTTTCAATGTTCTATCTGCAAAGATTGAGAATTCAGTTATCAGGAAGTGCTTGATAAACCATGCTATTATCTCATTCCATTAATAGTGCATTTCTTTGCCATAAAATACAATCCACTGAAATTTAACTGGATCACATAACACATGTAGGTATCAAATTAACCAATAAGCTACCATAACCTATCTTCCTATGCAGACAATTCAATTAATTTGATTTATCATATAGTAGCTATCCATGTATTCCTTATTAAATTAAACTGGATACAGATCGTAGTAAATATATATATATATATAGCAGCACATGTACATAAATTATGCTACTATGTTGACTACCTGTTCCAAAAATCTCTGCACAACGGCATCCATACGCAAAAGAGGTTGTGCTGATCGTCAAGCATCTGATTCCATATCTGCTTAACCGTGACATAGCATTCAGTCTAGCCTGGTTGTGTAACAGGGCTGTGAATGCAAAATCAACAACGTAGACTTAACATAGACCGCCCCCTCTAAGCATATGTAATTTGTGCACTCATTAGTAAACTTTATGTTTTCATTTTAACTTACTATCAAAAAGGCGTAACGGCGAGCACAACACCGCATTATCGGGTAGGAGTCAAAATCTAGTTACGCCGTGCTGCCTTCTACCTATGCGTAAAGACAGGTATCATTACACGAGATATTTACATAGCCACATAAATTAAAGATAGCAGTAATTTAAATCATTTACCTAGTCCAAAAAAGATATATCGACTAACATCACATCACCCTCGTTTTGACCGTTCGTATTGGTGTACGGTTGACTTGTCTCAGCACACGCCAATTCATTTGGTACCCTCGGCCTGTGTGCCTCGACCTCTAGGGTCATTCTGTAAAAGACCAAAACAACTTATATGCATAAATATCAGGGGGAATAATAAAATCTAGAAAAGCAAGAATACATTAACATGCCTTGTTGTTGATGCCTGATAGTTCTGTACATCATGCCCAACGCCCTGACAATTGCTGCAATGCCTATTGCGTTGCGAGATTGCCTTCTCCTGTGAAGATGTAAGCCGCTTGCCCAACCCTCTGCCGTGTGTACGCACTGGGTCCTTCACAGGGACCTCGTTCTGGCTGCAATTCATGGCAGGCTTGTACTGACTTGCACCCTCGTCTTCCATGTCGTCTAAGGTTAGCGAAGCACTCTTTAATAGGCTTGACAAGTAATCACTACGCGCCGCACTCAACGACGCTTTATCAATTGCGACCGCAGCTAGCTGTTTAAGTCCCGCTCGTCTACCCTGTAACGACTCCGCACTAACTACATACACCGATGGGGCATAAATAGGGTCATTATTCGCACTCTTTGTCCATCGGCGCAAAATATATTTCGCAAGCAATCTCATTATCTGCTTAACTCGCATCCAACACAATATATGACGACAAGGAATCCCTTCAAACTCAAACAGCCGGCAACTGCAAGAGACATGGTCTCCTGATATGGTATACGTCAACTCTCAAACCTGCTCTCCGGTCTCTCCCGGCCGGCTATATCGTCGTACCTCATAGGTCTCCCTATCCTCTGAGCTGCCCACAATGTGAGAAGTGTAGCGTGCACTCTACTACAATTCAGCTTGAAAATCGCGAAACACAGCTAATGTGTATATATCGGCCATCTGATGTTCCACCTCAAACTCTGATACAGGCATTGGCCTTTCATTCAAGCCGCGATGGTTGGCCTGCAACTCACAGTGCCTCTGATGAACAACCACTCATGAAATACGTGTAACGACCTCGTTCAACGAGCATTTCTTGTCTACATACCTTTTGAAAAAGGCATGATTACTTTCAATCCTCTGGCTACTCAACATCCCAGCATAGAACACCGGCTTCACAAATGCGGGAACCCATTGGTCCCGGACTGAGAATATTTCAGGCAACCATGAGTTATCCGCCAGTTTAGGAAGGCTTGTTGTCTCCAGCCACTCAAGGTCGAACTACTCAAGTGTCTCGGAGTACATGATAATCTGTACAAGATCATGGTGTAGCTGAGTGTGGAGCCCAACATTCATCTTCTCTGGAATCTTTTTTAGGATATCCCATATACAATGATGATGGGCAGTCTCAGGAGATGCCTTTGCAATTGCAAGTGCTATCGCGGCATCTTGATAAGTAATTATGACTCCGGGTGCGCGATGATGCGGTACAGCTTCCAAGAACTGTGAAAACAGCCAAACAAATGACTCCCCCATCTGCCTGCTTAATAATCCACACCCAAACATCGTGGTTTATTGATGGTGATTGACCTCAACAAATAGAGCTAGATACCAACCATACTTGTTCATGCTAAAAGTTGTATCAAAAACCACAATGTCTCCAAAAAAGGCATAAGAGTTTCTACTGTCACTGTCAGCCCAAAAGAATCTGGAAATGGTGCCCTTACTATCTGTTTCGTAGTAGTAGAAAAAATCATCATTTTTCTCCTTCTCTCCTTCGAAATAATGAATCAAAGACTGTGCGTCGCACCTGTCAACTGTAGCTTTCAAAGCCCCTTCATAATTGTAAATGTCATTCTCCGTACACCCTAACGATGAAGGACCTCCAGCATCATTCGCTAATAGCCTGATCTGGGTATGTGTTGGAATGTTTGCATCATTGTACTACTATAAAAGAGCCTTCTTAGCAGCCGACACTATCCGATGTGACCGTAATAGGTGCACCTTGCTGGGAGTGGATAGGGCATGGTTGTGACTCGTCTCAAACAAAGTGACCTTCCACTCATCACCCTTCTGATTCTTTGAAATATTCATTCTGGCCTGATACCCACACTTTGTCCCACAACGTCTTCGCTGAACCCCATGGTCAGTTGCCTCTTCATGCCTCTTTCGGTATGTCTCATTGGTCTTTCCCTCCTTACTACATGTTAACGACTTCCTACAAACCACTCTTGCCGCGTTTTTCCTACTACTACATATTTTTATACTGAACCATGCCTTTTTTGCATAGTTGTTGTACCAAGCTTGTGCAGCCTCTGCACTCTCAAACTCGTGCCCAACATTGATGACGTCTCCGGGCTCCAAGATAGGTGTAACATTTTGATTGTCAAGATGAACTACATGCCCTGTCATACACCATTAAAACGAATCAACGACTTGCTCCGAGTAATCACGAACAAAATCAAGGGCAACAGCTAAAGCATGTCAATGTCAATTTATCTTCTCAAATGGAGCTTGAACTGATTTCAAATCCTCAGAGGGGATGTCATCTACATTTGCTGAAGGGTGTGTATATGAATAAGTGGTGGCTTCTCAATGATGCCTTCGCCTTCCATGTAAATCCAGTGGCCAAATGCCTCAAGAACTGGTTATCATAGTCATTTCTGTATTCGAGCATACAATGACGCCTCAGTTTCCAAACAAATTACATAACAATCCATTATGAATATTTTGTTACATTGTGCTCAAAAAGGAATGAGTTAAAGCTTGTGGAGTACGTATGTTGCTTGGTACCAATTTAAATCAACATAGCAAAGCAGTTATATTTTTTTCAAAGGTAGAACTAACTGTTTAATAGAAAAAAAAAACTGGCTTGTTAAGTTAAACATTATGCTTCCTTTGACTTCACATGTAAAGAGGTTGGATCGACAAAGTCATAGTCACATAAAAGATATTCAGTTGACAGAGAAAATATGGAATTTCTTAGTTGTGTGTCTTCTTATAGAAGATTACCAATTAACGATGCTGTTTGATTTATTCAAGAGAGTATATTCTGGCTTTCCCAGAAAAAATTAGCAAGGTGTGTTGGAGGATTAGTAGTCAGTTTTATGGCTAGTTTTAAAGCGCCTTTGTAGTAAAGGTTCGGTATATCCTTCTTCGCTTAAAACACAAAGCTAGAAACACTCTTTTGTTCTCATATTTACACTAGTTTTATGTTTGAGTAACACATGATTAGAGTGAATTTCAAAGTACACTTCATTTGTAAACAATTATATGTTTAAAATACGGCTTCATTTTCTTTATATTACACTTCACTTTCCTGTCTTGCCATAAGTTCCCCGCAAGGTGACAGTTCGGTTGAATACTAGCTTTCCAGGTGTATAATCCATTTCAACATCGAAGTTGCATTAACCAGATTGAAATATACGGGCAATTAGACAACTTGTTCATTAAGCATCCATGACACATTATGTGAAAAAAACGATTAAATAATTAAACATATAAACTCCAACTTCATCCAAAATAACAACCATATACAATTTCTGAGAGCAATTTGGGCGCACAAAATTCAGAGAGCAATTTCCCGGCAGAAAAGAACCATATAACATTTTGGAGAGCAATTTAGTTGCAAAAAATTCAGAGAGCAATTTACTGGGAGAAAATATAATTTCAGAGAGTTAGGGGGTGTTAAGGGCCTTACTCTCAACCATCTCAAGAGCCATCTTCAAGTAATTAGAATTCATTTTAACTTTTCATTTTTTAGGGTTATGATTTTTATTTTTTATTTTGTAATTTTCTTTTCTTTTCTATATCAGAAATTTAGGCTGGGAAAACAGCCTCACAAGGAGTTTAATGATCATTCATTAAAAGATGGTGAGAAAGGTGACCGTTTTCTATATATATGTTATTGTATGTTTGTTCTTGCTTGTTCTTCTTCTTTACTTTCCCAATAGTGAACTTTCTACAAGTTAATTACTTAAAAAACAAGCAATTTTGAAGGGTTTTTAATTTAAATGAAACATGCAAAGAATGAACCTTTTTCTAGAAAAA
This sequence comes from Nyctanthes arbor-tristis, assembly GCA_963692815.1. NCBI lineage: Eukaryota > Viridiplantae > Streptophyta > Magnoliopsida > Lamiales > Oleaceae > Nyctanthes > Nyctanthes arbor-tristis. The sequence goes on from CAVNYN010201589.1 coordinate 5,571, forward strand.
GATTTTTTGATCAGTGGCAACAATGTTCAAATCACTGATGCAACTAGGATGCAAATGGAAGTGAATAGCAGACTCCATGAATAATTAGAGGTCAGAAATTAAATAAATTAACGGCAAAATTATACTTATGCTTAATATATACAATTATATTATCTGTAATTTACCGGTAGAGCCTTGGTGTTCGCGGGTCGGAGGTGTTCTGCTGAGCGACTTGGGATGTGTGCTGGCGTAGAGTGAGGCAGCTGGTTTATGGCTCCTTCACCGGCGCTGGGTAGCCGGAATGGCGGAGTTTTCTGCGACCGAGCACCATTTGCTGTTGGGGGAGTTTGGGTTGTTTCTGGGAGAGAGTGTGCTGAGGGGGGCGGGTTCACCTCTCCGTCACCGGTCCAGCAGCTCGCGATTCCGATGGGTCTGAAAGTAGCGAGCGGGAGCAGAAGATGGGGGTGGGGGTCACGCGGGTGTTTCTGAAAGGGGAGGGGTTGATTCTTAAAAGGGGATGGGGTGTGAATAAACGGGTTCAATTTTTTTGTGGGTCCCAGTTAATTTTTGGGGGGAATTGGTTTGGCTGACGTGGCCATGGGTCCCTTGTGCCATTTGACATACACCTCAGCAATGCCTCTCCTTTAAAGGAGAAGCAATGTTTTCTTAGAAAAACTCGAAAAAGACAACTGCGTGAAGTGGAAGGTTCGAAGATCCAGGTGCAGTTCATTGACTAGAACGTAATCCACGACATTTTAAAGGATGCATATACATATATAATATTAAATAATAATTCTATATAGTACTAGTGGTGTTTGACACCAGTCTAGATGACATCTAATGTATCATTAAATGACAAGTGGAATTAAATAAATAAATAAATGATCCACTTAATTCAACTTATCATTTAGTACCACCTTAATCTAGTGCTAAGCACTAATAGTGCTAAATAGCATTACTCAATATTAAAGTAAACCAAATATGAGATAATGTGCCATGATGGATAATCAATAATATGTGCAGCCTTCATGGGGTCGAAGTCATGGATAATTCATGGTAATCAGCCCACATAAAAATGTTCCTAGAAACAATTTCCATCCAAATTGCCGTTAAATGCTTGTCAATAGACTATTTTGCCCTTACCTCTAAATAAAAGCGAAAAAAGAAAGGGTAATTTACAGCTAGCGTCCCCAACCTTTCAGGTTTGTTAAGATTACGTCCCCAATCTTTAATTTTCATTGTAGAGGCCCCCTAACATTTCAATAGTGTTACACCTAAGGTCTCTCTAATATTTTTCATCTATTTCCATTGTTAAGGTCAGGGGTATTATCGTAAAATAACTAAAAATTGAATACTTTAATGTTTTTACAAAAAAAAATAATAATAGAATTTAAAAAAAAAAAGAGAGGGGTGAGACCCCCCAATGTGTTGCCGGAAATGGCAGCAAAGTGCTACAATTTCCGATAGCACAAGGGGAGACTCCCCCCTTTTTGGCCGGAAATAGTGGCCCAAATGGTTGCCACTTCCGGCCAAAAAATGGGGGAGTGTCCCTCATTTTTGCTGCCAGAAATTGCAGCCGAAAAGGAGGGAGTCCTCCTTTTCAGCTGCCAGAAGGGAGTCTCTCTCCTCGGGCTGCCATTTCCAGCCAAAAATGCAGCCAAAAAGGGGAGAGAGTCCCCTTTTTTAGCTGCCATTTTTGGTAGCCAAAAGGGAGGACCCCCCTTGGTTTTTGGTCGGAAATGGCGGCCATGATGGCTGCAATTTCTGGCCAAAAATGACAGCCAAAAAGGGGGTTCTCTCCCCCTTTGTTGGCCAGAAATGACAGCCATCTAGGCCGCCATTTCCTACCAAAAATGGGGCGGAGTATTCCCTCTGTGCTGCCAGAAATGGCAGCACATGTGGGGTCTCCCCCCTCTTTTTTTTAAATGTTTTAATTTTTTATTTTTTGTGTAAAAACATTAAAATATTTAATTTTTAGTTATTTTACGAAAATACCCTTGACCTTAACGATGAAAATAGATGGAAACGTTAGAAGGACCTTAGGTGTAATACTATTAAAAGGTTAGGGGCCTCTATAACGAAAATTAAAAGTTAAGGACGTAATCTCAACAAACATAAAAGGTTGGGGACGTAGCTGTAAATTACCCAAAAAGAAACTACATAAATTTTTTCTTAAAATATAAAATATAATTTATATATACACATATATATTTTTTAAAAGTGAGAGTCTGCCTTTTCCACCAATCCATTCAATCCCAACTCCACCCACAACACCATTGTTAGACATGTCTGATGGCAACAGCGGAGCTGGAGGGTAAATGAAGGAAAATTTTTTATGTCTTCATTTACCATCAGATTTTTTTTTTGGGCAATTATATTGCCACTAGAATTATTGTTCAACCCACCATATTTCTTATTTACCAATATAACCTTTAATGAAATGACAAGAAAAACTCTTCCAAGTGAATTATTAATGTAATTACTTATAGTTTTTCTTCTTCTATAATATTAAAAGTGCACCACACAAAAATATATTTACTTTCCACGGAAACCGAGCATTGCAATGTTGGGAAATGTTACATTTTTATACAAAGAATTTGTAAGCAAAGATTGCAATTCAAGGGCTAACAGAGGCGATGATTTTCTAGTGTCATAACATCAAAAGAATTTTTTTAACCGAATTTCTTGTACATGTGAAATTTCAAATTCATGTGTATGCCTAAAATTAAAAATATATTTTGGTTTTGGTCATAGAAAACAAGAGTTTGGGCACATCCATTGGACTAGAGACTGTGGTCTACCGAATAAGTTTGTGACATAGAAGGTAAAATTTTTCAACTACATTGCATAGAAATGGACGTGAATGATTGTTTATTAATTGCGTTCTAAACTTTTGGGCTGTGGTGTACAGAAAGGTTCGCGGAGGGGAAAGGATCGAGGGGCATGAGATAGTCAAAGGCCAAAACTTTCAGATGAGATTGTGGTGTGCAGTTTTTTTTTTTTTTAAAATATTTATTCAATTAGTTAAGAATACACATGTAAATTAGGGAAATGATACTTTGCCTCGCCAATCTACTTACCCAGTTACTTGTCTAGGGCATTAATGTCTTTTTGCACATCATATTTCAATTCCATTCAAAACAAGTCAGAACACAGAGAGTAGAAGGCAAGTCCTTATCTTCTTCTTCTCCGGTGAACAGAGAGAATTCAACTGTGGGTGGTCATTGGCAAGAGAAGAAAAGGCGAGTCTTTACCTTCTTCTTCTCCGGTGCATTAGCTTCTTTCTTATTGCGAATATCCGGCGAGTATTCACCGCATGACTCTTCATCTCTTTGTCTAGATCCGCTTACTCTTCACTGGCTACTCTTCTTTCTATAATTTTTGTTCATGCTACTCATCTTGATTATGCAGGCCTATTTGTTGCAATTCCGGCGACTCTTCACTTCCGGCCTGAATTTAGCCTCTGCCTTCACTTAACTCTCGTACCCCCTTAATCCTGAATCCACTCCTTGCCCCACTTAAATTATAATTTTACCCAATTAAATTTAAAGTTTAAATTTAAAGTTTGATCCTTACCATCAGAATTTAATTAGGGGATTTCTGGCTAGTCTTCTTGCTGACTTTTTGTTAGTTTGTAATTGTATTTGTTGGGTTCAAGATCTGTGTTTGGTGTTGAGTTAAAAATAAATTTCAAAATTTCAAACTCAAAGAGTCAAGAAGTTAGGATGAAAGAGAAAATTGGACTCTCTCTTAAAGATGGACCTCTCCCATTTTGGAGGTCGACCCACATCCGACGATGGCAAGATAACGCAAGTAGCGATGAATTTGACTGCTGAAATTCTTCTGGCATCTTACTCCTTGGCGACGGGAAAGGAGATGTTGACCGGAACATGAACTAGCGTGAAGAACGACAATCGGATTTGGTCTGAAGAGGAACTAGATGCTGGATCGGTATGGGCAGTGGCGGAGCTAGGGGGGCCATGCCGGGCCCATTGAAAATTTTTCCAATTTAGTTTGTTTGAAAAAAAAAAAATTATATATAAAGGTAATTTAGTCGTACGTAATATACGGCTCATTCTTCTGACCCAATCCTTTAAAAATTCTTGGCTCCGCTATTGGGTATGGGAAGAAGAGAGAGTTTGAGCTTTGGGGACATCGGGGTTTTCTGCATTTATTCACCCAAAAATGAGGAAAATCCAAAATATCGCGATAAATTGGCACTTTCTCATTGCAATATATCTTCACTTAAGTGGCAAGTAACCCGGCCAGTGAATGTGGCAAAACCCAATTAATTAATAGTGGTGACTTTATAAAAAATCAATATTTGTCCTGTGCGTTACACGATCAAATTTTATTGGCAAAGTATAACGTAAGAAAATAAAATAATATAGGAGCAACGTAATGAAAAAAGTAGCATTTTAAAATAACAAAAATAAATTTTTTGTTAATATTATTAAAAATTTTGGAATACCTTATTATACACAGCATTCGTCGTTTTATTAATTGACTTCTCATTCTTAATTTCTTACCACTTTTAAGTAGTTTCATAACATGATTTACAACTCTAGACACTGCTACGTAGAACTATTCACGGTTGAATATTAACTTCTTAAGAAATACTAGAAAAGTGATTAATCTTGACTCTTATTAGTAATTATAACAACGAACAATTAAAGTCTATAAATTAATTTTGACTCTTATTATTAGTCATAATAATATAAAACATGTTTGACGTGTCTTGATATTTACTTCTCCGACCAATAGATAACTTCTGATGTTCTAGTAGATATTTGGTGGCAACCTTTCTAATAAAGTATATGAAGAATAAATAAAAATCTATATATTAATAAAATGAGAGGTGCTATGGTACAGTTTGACCGCAATTTTCCCGACCAAAATGCTTTAAGTGGGGGCTTTTTGGTCATTTTGTTTGGTTTGTGGTAACCAATGCGGGTAACTTTGATGTTTATCCTTTCTATTTTTTGGTTTTTAATTTTTGAATTATATCATCTTTATTATTCTATCTTATCTTTATAATTATTTGTTTAAGTTATCTTATCTTTATATTTTTAAATCTTTCTTTCATTTCAATGTGAAAACAACAATCAAGAGCAGATTTATTCAAAAGTTTGATAATTGACTATGATATCATCATATCATATAGGTCTTGACGCACACAAATAAAGTTAATATAATTGATATTTTTTATGAATTGAATATTTATATCATACAACAAAAATTAAAATAAAATATAACTATACTTAAAAAAATAACTATTAATAATTAAGAATTTTAAAAAATAAAATTAAAAAGAAAATAACTACCTCTCTATGTAGTCTTCTCCTTATACGATATCAAGTTTTTAATTTTTTAGCACATGTGAGAATCTAATTTCTCAAATCTTTATAATAAGTTAAATTATTTTAAATTATTCTTCCCGTGCATCACACGGGTGAAAAATTAGATTGAGTTAATTGCTTTCAATTTACTGTACATTATATTTATTGTAAGATGATGCCAATAGAAACGAAAATTTATTTTTACTTATTATTTATCATAATTTATTAAAACTAAATATTGATATTTACGTAGATACTTTGATGAGATGTCTAACCTTGCAACGTACGGGTGAAAATCTAGTGTATATAATAAGAAAGACATAGTTTATATATAATTAATTTGTATCAAAAAATTTAAAAATACGTCATCATACCAAATAGACTAAGAGCACCCAAAAAAAGTATATTCTAAAGACATAATTCTTTTTTTTTTTTTAACTTTAGAATGGCATAGTTTATATACATAATTCATTTTTTTTCATTTTATTTTTTACTTTAATTTCTTGTATATTGATAATTTGTATAGAACTATTTTTTTCAAAATATGTATTATTTAAACTGTCTCAACAATATAAGTAACTACCTACTATTATAACTACTCATTATCTTCTTGTCTTTTTAACCTATTAATATTGTTTATATACTACAACTTGAATATTAATTTTTTCATTTCTTTTTTTTTCTAACTTTAGTTTTCTTTAACCGTTTTCGTATTGGTTAATGTGACCGACCATTACCTTATTAACCACAAAGTGCGGTTGTACTTTTACAGTTTTTAAATCAATAGTGGACAGTTACCAATAGTGGTAGGTTATGTAACCTGTCAATATACATGAATTGAAATAAAAAAATAATAATAAAGTAAAATAAAAAAGAAACCATATTGAATCTTTTACAGTTGAATATTCAATTTTACTTCTATTTTTATTAATAGGTAATTGGTAACAACCTTTCTAATAAAGTCTATAAAGACAAAAAAAAATGTAATTAAAAAGTTATAGCATATATACATAATTCATTTGTATTGAGAAAATTAAAAATATATGATCATACCAAATAGACCATGAGCACCAGAAGAAAATATATTCTAAAGATATAATTCTTTTTTTTTTAAACTTTAGAAAGGCATAACTTATATAAATAATTCATTTTTTTCATTTTATTTTATTTTACTTTAATTTCATGTATATTGGTAAGTTTTATAAAACTATTTTTTTCAAAAGATGTATTGTTTAAACTGTTCCACTAATATACGTAATCGCTACTATTGATAATCACCATTATCTTTTTTAACCCATTACTGTTGCCTATATACAGCAACTTAAATTTTATTTTTTTCATTTTTTTAACTTTAATTTCCTTCAATCGTTTTAGTACTGGTTGAAGTGACCGCCAACTCTTTTATTAACTGCAAAGCGATGTTACTAAAACGATGTTCCCTAAACCCCAATTTACAATAGAAAATTGCAAGATCTTGTTTCAGTGTGCTCTTTAGATTCCCTTTTATGGTGTAATATATTCATGAATAATGCTTTTGCAGTTACCAATAGTTGGCGGTTACCAATATATTCAATAGTTGGCAGTTACTAATAGTTAGTGATTACCAATATTAGTTAATTTCTGTATCAATAATAATGAGCGATTACTAATATTAGTTAATATTAGTATGTGATTACCAATATTAGTGGGACAAAACAAAACAAAATAAAATAAAAAAGATTCTCTCAAGTAAGATCTAAAACAAAATTGAATCTTTTTTAATTGAAAATTTAATTTTACTTCTACTTTTATTAATATATAGATATTGTTCTAATAGTGGTAGTTTTATAATGTGGTGTAAAAAATAAAAACAGTAGTGGTAATGTAATTACTTTTTTTTGTTTTGTTTAAACCTAATTTACGTGTAGCTATTGAAATGCTTTTGATGGACCATTAAAAAAACATGTGTTTTAATTGTTTGAACCTCTTTATTTGTAAAAATTTGGTGAATTTATAAAGATGAGAGAAGTAAAATGTGTATTGAAAATGTAAAAATGTTTGAAATATGTAGTTATAATTGAGCAGTTGTCAAATTAAATATCAAATTAATTGTAAGTAAAATTATAAATTGAGAAAATAAATAGAGAATAAAGATGTTCAAACAACAAATACGATCAAAAGAAAAATTATATAGAAAAAAACGTCCAAAATTAATCTTTTAAAAAATTAATCTTTTTATGAATCCGGTTAAACTCATGGCGAAATCGGTTCCAGAAAGGTCGGGCGGTATGGCTAAATTCACTAAAAACGTGCCCATGGTCTCCATACTATTAATTTAATTAACATTATTATATATATTAATTAATTATGTGAGTTAACTATTCATCAAATTACTAATTATGTGAATTTAATTAGCATACATAAATTTTCTTCAAATTAGCAAATTTTTTTCAGGGGAATTCATTAGAAGTATTAACAGTTGCATTTGTACTGCCATTTAGTTAAAAAAAAATCATATAAAGAAAAAGTCACTAGTGGTTTTTATCTGTAACTTTTTAATTCAATAATAATACAAAATGTGACTTTCTCTGTATGTGACTTTTTAATTAAATAGTAACAGATGTGACTTTTAAATTTAATGTCTTTTAAATACTAATACATAATTTTTTAATTAAATGTAACTTTTTATATATATAAGTTTTTATATGTGGCTTTTTCATTATATGCATTTTTCTATTTGTGAGTTTTTAATTCAATTAATTAAATATGATTTTTTATATGTGATTTTTTGAACTCAGCAGTAATATAAATGTGACTTTTTAACTAAATGTAAATTTTTTATATTAAATGTGAAAAAGTCACGTATAATAGAAAAGTCATATAAATGTAAATTTTATATGCAACTTTTTCATCAAATGGTGGCCGCTCATTGGTTCTCCTCCCTCTCATATTACTTTTCATTTTTTGTTGCTCCACAACTCTACATACTTTCTTTTGGTGTTTTTGTATTGTATTATCATTATTATTTATTTCTTTTCTTCTTTTGACAAATGTATTATTAATTTCAATATATATATATATATGGTTTAAATCTACCTTTTGTGATTCGGTAATTAATTGATTTTTCTATTTATGTAACTCTCATAATTAAATGTGACTTTTTAATCTAAAAAGAAAATAATTCTTTAAAAAGTCATGTATATATAAAAATATCACACATATAAGTAAAAAGTCATATATATGTGACTTACGTGGAAAATGTCATACATAAAAGTAAGATGTTATAATTAAAAAAGTTACATTTATGTGATTTTTAAAAAGTCACCTGTAGAAAAAATGTCACATATAAAACTAAAAAGTCATAATTAAAAAAGTCACATTTCCGTGACTTCTAAAAAGCGACGTATAGGAAGAATGTCATATAAAGAAGTAAAAAGTCACATTTAAAAAATGTGACTTTTAAAAAGTCACATATAAGAAAAATATCACACATAGAAGTAAAAAGTCACATTTTTAATTAAAAATATGTGACTTTTAAAAGGTCAGTATAGGAAAAATGTCACACAAAGTAGTAAAAAGTTATATTTTAATTAATTAAGAAAATTGACTTTTAAAAAGTCACGAATAAAAAAAATATCACATATAGAAGCAAAAAGTCGCTTAATAGTTATTATACAAGTGAGTATCTAAAAAGTCACGCCCTATGTAACTGTTTCAATTAAAAGTCGCATCATATGTAAATTGAAGTAATAGATTTACACGAAAATCGTGCGCTGTAACTTTTATTTTAAAAAGTCAAATAATAATTATTTGGTATTTGCTACACATATGACTTTGAATCGGTTTCAAAAAGTCATGTCTCATGTAACTTTTCAATTAAAAAGACATATATAGATTAAAATCATAAATTTATGCAAAAATCGGGTATCGTGAATTTTTTTGTTTTAAAAAGAAACATATTTTGATTATTTGGTATTTACTACATATAACTTAGAGTTAGTTCAAAAAAGTTACATCTCATGTAACTTTTTCAATTGAGAAGTCGCATACAAATTAAAATTATTGATTTACACAAAAATCGGGTATCGTATAATTTTTTATTTTGAAAGTCTCAAGATGTGCATTTTTAAAGAAGTCACAAAATGCTAAAACCTAATGACTTTTTGTTTTATATGTCTAACATTTTATTTAATCGATTATTCAAGAAATACCTTTTTAAAAGGTCACAAAACGCTATCACCTAGTGACTTTTTAATTTTTATATATAACTTTTATTATGTATTTTTTTTAATTAGATGTGACTTTTTCATGTGCGAATTTTAAATAAAAAGAAAAAATTTTTTGACTTTTAGAGTTATATATGATTAAAAAGGTCACATGAATGTAATTCTTTTTTCATTTAAAAGTCATTGAGGAGTAACCAAACATGAGGAAAGTGGACAGAGAAGAAAGAAAGACGAATATTTTTGGAGGGAAAAATTCACCTGGCAAAAAAATAAAAAAAAAAAATGGGCAAGCACCGCATCATGTCCCGAGAAAGGAGCATTTAAGTGTTCAAAATGAAAATTTCACGTAAATGCCGGGAAATTAACGTATTAATGGGCAGCAATCATTTTTAACCGTATTTTTCTAAAACTAATGTAATTTACAGTATTTTTCCTAATTTTCTCTTTTAAATAACATGTATCGATGCTGAAAATTAGTTACGCCAATATGAAGAGTTGTATTCTTTTAATTATTTTCGAGTGAAAAGTGATTAAAAATTAATGTTATGGGTAAATTATATATAATTTATTATTTACTGTAATATTACTTCCTCAGGGTCTTTCATAATAGGAGGGTGTAACATCCCAAAAATTTCTACAAATTAAGGTAAGTAACGAAATTGTTATTTTGAAAGAATTACTTGAATATTATTGTAAGATTGGTTGAATATTATTATTGAATTGACGCTAAAAAAATATCTTACTTGACAATTAACATAAACTAAAGTGTAGTGACTAAATTGACATGAACTAAAGAGTGTGAACTTAATTGAGAGATAATGCAAGGGAAAGGATTTCTTGAGCAATTTCCCGCCAAGTGTGTGGCGCCACATCGCGCCACTTGTCACTATATGATTGGCGCCACTTATCACGATGTGATTGGCGGAACTCAAAAGTTATTAAAACTAGTTAAATCCTAACTATTATATAAGGAAGCTAAGAGTTTTATTTTCTCTTCCAAACCATTTCCCTTTTCTCTTCTGAACCTCAAAATTCGTCCAACTTGGCCAAGGGAAGGAGAAAACCAATAAAAACCCGCCAAAATACATATTTGTCCTTTGAAAAGAGTCCCTTACTATATATGGAAGGATTATAGTTTGAAAAATAGCTTTAATTGTGGAATATCAATGCTTTAAGGATACTTCTTCACGTGGATTATTCGAAAAATATTTGAGGTGAGTAACCTAATACTTTGATTTATTTTCTACATGCATAAAGTTTTGATAAGATAAATGTGTATTTAATTGATGATTTTGATGAGATAAACATGGATTTAGATGCATTATTATTGAAAGAAAGATTGATTTATTACATTTGTATCGCTAGTTAATACTCTACCCGTTTTGAATTGCTTTGTGATTGTATGGCCTTGTTGTGTGTTCTTGGCCATTCTGAATTGTTTCCTACACTATGACCTATTCAATGATCACGGAATAGGGAAGGTTAGTGTGGTGTTTGCTTTGAATTGGAATCTCAGTATGAGTCTACCGGGGTTCATTGTGGATCCACTTAATTGCATTGATATGAATCTGGCGCGCACCACGGGTAGTAGTTTAACTAGTGATAGGGCCCTTTTGTGCATTGAAAAACTTTGTACATGCAATGGTTTTTCTTGGAAATGAGTTTTATAAACGAAAGGTGAATCAAAGGATTGTGTTATTCACTGAGTACGTTGTACTCACTTCCCATTTATTACAATTTTTGTAGATAATTAGAGTTATAACAATTGAAAAGTAGGGCAAGCTAGGAGTTGGATCGTGCTCGCGAATGGGAGTAGAGTTGTGCATGTGGTGTAAACCTGTCCTTAAAACTATCACGAATTTAATACTTTTGTGCACACCTCTATAATATATATGTTTTACATTTTATAACATATAAGACAATACAGAGATATAATCTTTATATTTATTTAAATTCTACTTTTCATTGTAAAAGTTTTCTAATGATATAGCCCACCTTAGTAATCAATAAAATATATCTATCAATACAATTTCTTGTATTCTATATATTTTCTTGAAAAATCTAGCTTTAATGTTTCTTTAAATGATTGACGATTTATTAACTTATGTAATTATCTTTGTCTATTAAACTTTGTAAAATAAGATAAATTGAATTATTTTGCACGTCCCGTCTCCGTTATTTGAATAAAAGCTTCCGCTACAGAATTTATAAATTACCATAAGATATTTAGAAATATTGTAAAGTTAGTGGGGACGTGACATAATGGTATCAGAGCAACGTTCTAGGGGCACTACATGCATAAACTACTCTCCGCGAGGCATCGACCAACCGGTTTGCTAGTAAGTTAATACTTACCAACTTATGAATCCTTTGTACATGATAGAATTATGGGGAATTGAAGTCAAACGAAATATATGACTTATTGGTATACATTATTCAATCTTCTTCATTAGAAATGTTTGATCTTGCTAACTCAATAAAAGTTGAAAAAATGAGTCATGCAACATAATAAATAACATATAGAATCAAAGGTATTAATTTTTTATAACAATTTTGTTGGACAACAATATTGGTAAGAATAATGAAATTAAGAAAAATGAAAAGGAAGAATGATAAGTTTCGCTTTGGTTTCAAATACTAAAGTTTATCTTAAAGGATATTATAAGGTTTCTCTTTGTATTTGATGGTATTTTTGGAATAAAAAATATTTGCAAAAGACATGAAAAAAATCACTGTGCGGCCGCACAGGCCGCGGCCACCCTCGGCAAGCATTCCCCGGGGCAGCCGCGGCCAACAGAATTTTTTGGCCAGAGCCGCGGCCACACCGCGCCTAAGGCAGTCATTGGCCGGATATTTTATAAAAATTGCTGTCAAGTCCCTGAACTTCTTGATTTTGTCCAAATCAGTCTAAAGTTATAGATTTTTCTAGAAAAATTGCAATTGGGTCTCCAAATTTTATGGTCTCTTCTATATTAACCCGAAAGACTTATTAAAAAGTTTTTTAGGCCATAAACACTATGTCTTTCACATAATTGCTATTGAAAATTTTTCTTTTAGTCTTTTGTACCCAAATTTAACTTGAATTTCAATATTCTTCTTGCTTGGACTTGATTTTAAATTTGTGCTTTAACTTTGCCATTGTCTCTTGAAATTTTTGGCCATTCTACATCCAAACTTAGCCCGGTTTTTAATATTTCCTTACCCAAACTTGATTTTTGAATTTTGTGCTAATTCCGTTATTGATTCTTGAAATTTTAACTTTTGGACTATGTTATAAAACTGCCAACATGTGCACCAAATTTTGTCATTGAATATAATGGTTGAGAATTTTTTTTCATTTTGATCAACTTATTAAAGTACGATTTTGGGCTAATGGAGAAACAAATTGATGTTTGTTTTATGAATATTATAAGTCTCATTTATTGAGAATTATCCGAAAGATTTAACGAAAGTACTTGTTAAGAATTTGATTGATAAATTTTGAGCCATGAATTAAACTCATGGACCATTAAGAATTTGCTCATTTAATTGGAATAAATTTACTCAATGAATTGATGAAATTGTCTTGACTAATGAATTGATAGAATTGTTTTGAGTTGCTAGATTACTAGACTAAGTGTTTCTAAAAATAGTAATACCTACAGAAAGTGGCTGAGAACCATGATAAATTTTAGGCGCCGAAAATAGCAGCATTCTGGCGGTCAACTAGCCGCTAGAATGCTACCATTTCTGACAGTTGAAAGGGGGGAGCTGGACCGACAGCTGAAAGGGAGGCTCTCTTTTCGTCTGCCGGAAATGGTAGATAAATTTTTAACGAATGGGGGGAGGGGGGTTTCCCACCTTCACTACCTTTTTTTTTTTTGGTGGGGGTGGAGAGCTTTTCCCGCTAGAATGCTGCTATTCCGGCAGTGAATGGCTGGCCACTGGAATGCTTCTATTTCCAGAGGCCAATCTTCAGAGGGAGAGGGGGGGAGGGAAAGGGAAGGGCGGGAGGTATTTTCTTTAAATTTTTAATTATTTTTCTTTCTTAAAAAATAAAAATTAAAAGTTCAAGGAGTATAATTGTCATTTTGTTGAAAACTTTATGGAAAGTGGCAAAAAAAATGAATTGTGTGCATTTATTAAAGGTTGGGGACACAGGTGAGAGAAAAAAAAGGTTGGAACCAAACTGATTCTAAACTCAAAGATTGGAGACGATTTGTAAAACTAACTAAGCCTTTTAAATCTTTGAGTAAGTACAAAAAGTTTACTGAAAAATCTATCTTGTGTGCAAATCCTTCTCCAAGAATTATCTTTGAGCCAGAGTATGAAGTCTATATATAGAAATGAGAATCATTCAAGCTATTTAGGAGGTTACAAGGCATTAAACAAGACTAAGAACAAACAAGTTCATATGTTATTCATTAGGTGTTCAACTAATCATACCAACCGTACTTGTATAGTCCAAACGAAGGGGGGATGTGGTGCTGTAGCAAACCAATCTGCATATTTACGACAATCAAATTGCCTACGCTTGTGAGATCACAAAACTTATTTATTTATTTATCAACTTTTTATGGTCTAGACATAGGATTGGTTTGTATGCACCACAAGCCAAAAGTTACCATTTCCCTTATCCTCAAACTTTCATCTGCATTCATGGTGCTGTCAGAATCAAGTTCAGCATTATGTTCCCTTATTCATTCAAGAAAATATTTTTTTTTTCTTCGACCCAGCCATTTCCAAAACTATCATACTATAACTGTAGACAACTAACTTGTGAGAAACGTCTCTAATGTTTCTTTTTACAAACAGTCTCTGGAGCTATATACATTATCGTCCCTCTAATCCTGAGCATCAACGTTATAGTGGACCTATTGGTGTAATATATGTTGAAGTCATGGTAGCCTGAGTAATGTTCATGCAAATGTTTGCTGTAGTTCAATTTCCAGAAGCATTGGAACAAAGTCATCTTTGTGAAGTGTGAAAAAGAAATACAAGGAGAGTGTGGAATTGAGAAATTTGTTGAATAAACTGCAGCTTTTACTTTTCAAAAGGAGTTCGGAAACAGGATTTTTGGACCGGTACGAAATTGGTATAAATCTTCGCCACAATCTCATACGATCATGAAAACCTTTCAGTATCCAGGTGAGGTTTCGGAAATGGACTAGCATTGCACTCAACAGTGAACAACCCACATGCAGTTTGTGAATAATCTGCCAGAGGAAACTCCAATTCCCCGAGATTTCCACATGGGAAACTCTTTGGGTATTTAGAATCAACAAACTTCAAGATAAATACATAAAAGACAGAAATTAAAAAAAAGAAAAAATTGGCAGTAGACATATGGACATCCGGGGAAAAAAAGGAAAAAGAAAAAAAGGATGACAGTCAAGAACGAATGTTGTCCACAGTAGAGAAGTTTGGCCATCTGATTTTGATCAATTATTTGCACCCCAGTTGTTGAATTATTTGCACCCCAGTTGTTGACTTTGAGACTTTTCTTGATAAACACTCGCGGAAACAGAGACCAGGGAAAATTGCTACACGCTATTTTGATTCATTTGCAATATAGATGATATTCTCCCGTAGATCTGCAGACGGTTAAATCAACCTCCTCAAAAGTACATCAGACAAAGCATATAACTTGAAAGCCACACCATATGAAGAGGCTGACTGGCATACCGCGCTATTGATTTTCGGATGCAAAGATTATACAAAACAATCAGATTAAGGAGTATTTCGACATTGTCAATTAAACTCTGGTTTTACAACTCTGGACTTACAATTCAACATAGGTCTTATTATCATTCAAGATAACTGGAATCATACTTTAAATTCAGTCTAAGAGAGTGCTGACTCAGAAGTGTAAGAATTTGCTTCAGCTCTTGGTGGTGAAGAGAAGTAGGGCTTGGGTGGGATTTGCACGGATTCCATGTCGCCTTCTAGCATTTCTACAACCCTGGACATTGATGGCCTAATTGTAGGATCAGTTTGTATGCACCACAACCCAACTATTACCATTTTCTTTATCTTCAAATGTTCGTCTTCATCTACGACTTGTTTAAGGTCGAGCTCAGCTTCCTGTTCAAGGCGCTTATAGATCCAATGAGGAAAATATATTTCGCTGGAATGATCAGCTCTTACATCAACATTCTTCTTTTGTCCAACCATTTCCAAAACCAGCATCCCGTAGCTGTAAACATCTGATTTATGAGAAACTTTTCCAAGATTTCTACAAACGATTTCGGGAGCTATATACCCGATTGTTCCCCTTGCCCCGAGCATTGATACCACGCTTGACCTGTTGGGGCAAAGTTTAGCCAGACCAAAATCTGATATTTTAGGGCTGAAATCCTTGTTGAGGAGAATATTGTGAGGCTTTATGTCAAAATGTAAGATTCTTGTATTACATCCTTCATGCAAATATTCTATACCCCGAGCAACACCAACTGCTACCTGATACAGTTTTTCTGATCCTAGTTGATTTTCTGCTTTGAAGCTGTTACTGTATATGAACTTTTCAAGAGAACCATTTGGCATGAACTCGTAAATCAGAGCTCTTTTGGAACCCTCAAAGCAAAATCCTAGGAGGGCAACAATGTTAATATGGGAAGTTCTGCTAATGCTTGCAACCTCATTCATGAATTCTTCTCCGTTACCTTTCAGTTCCTTCAAAATTTTTACTGCTACAAGACGGCCATCTGGTAACTCTCCTTTGTACACCTTGGCAAAGCCTCCTTCTCCTAGATTTTCACTGAATGAGTTGGTTATTTTCTTAAGGTCAGCGTAATGATATCTTCTTGGCGCAAGATTCACATTGTTCTTCAGAAAGAGTTCGATGTCCTTTTGCATCTGTGTTTTTACCTTGACATTCAGCTTGTTCTTCCTCCACAGGATGAATATAATCATGGGGAAGATGATCACTGCTACACCTGAGACTCATGAGATGCTTCAACAGATATACTACATTATAAATAGAAATAGCAAAACCTTCTTTATTGAAGTTCAGAAGAGTTACCTGCGATTGAGATCAGCTTCAGGTAACTTCTTCCCTTACTTGGACTCTGCAGAGCGATCTCTTCTGCTAGAAAAACATTCAACATGGCATGAATACGTTAGTTGGGAATAAAATTAAGAGAAGGAAAACTTTCCCTCAATTTGCCAGTTGTAATGTAGATTTTAGTGCCACCGTTCGAATTTATTATCTTTTGCATATGATTTGATACAATATATGGATAGCTTGGCCTCCTATATAGTGAAACATGCTACAAATCAGTAAGAACGGATGACTACCAGAGTATTTTCTCCAGTAAACCATTTCTCTGTTTTGTTCGTCAAAGTTCTCTTCCGCTCTTAGCTCTAAAACTTATCAATTTTTGCTGTTCAGATCTAACCCGTCTTCTTTCACAGTCATTTCAAGTAGTACATGCACATAACATTCTAAGATGATCATTTTCAACAGTTAACAGATTAAGCGAGTTAGTTGAATTTCAATGATCTTGCAATTTGATTGGCAAGTAAAGAACCTTGAAGTCATCACCGTCTATTTAATTTCTATATATTACCCGAAAACAACATGTTTGTTGTTTGGTTATTGTAGTCCTAGAATTTTGATGCCTTTGATCTTACCTGCTTGGCATCTTAAGGCATGGGGTCTATCCGGGCAGTAGCACTTGAATTGGTAAATGGAGGTGTCAAATCCACAACGGCCACCACTATCTGCACATGTACTGCAGTCACTAGAGGTCCAATTCAGCAAAAAACCCTTTCTTAGTATCTCCAGATAGTTTCCGCCTACTTCACTTGTCTCTCCATTTCCTTGCACTTCAGCTGGCACAGTCACAGTTTTCTGACATCTTAGGAATCCATTCTCCAAATTTTTATCACCCGCCAATATTGCTAGACCCCAATTTTCTCTGCTTTCACCTTCACATATAGTTACTTTATATGGAGCAAGATCCTGATACAACGTTTTAGTACAATTGGACAACAAATAGAGCTTTGTTGTGTTAACATAATCAAAGTTTTCAG
>CAVNYN010201590.1:0-31806 GCA_963692815.1 Nyctanthes arbor-tristis
GAAATATTTCCCTATTATAGCAAACTTAAACACGAGGCAGTTTGCAGTTTCAGGCCATATAATTGTCCATATGCTGGGTCAGAATGCTCTGTTACAGGGGACATTCCTTTTCTGGTTGCCCATCTGAGAGACGACCACAAAGTGGACATGCATACTGGATGTACCTTCAACCATCGCTATGTAAAGTCAAATCCTCGTGAAGTAGAAAATGCTACCTGGATGCTAACAGTGAGTTCACCATATTCTTTCATGTTACTGGATTATTACTTAATCGTTAGAACATTATAATGTACCTGCTTTATTATTGTTCTCCATGTCATTTTTATGATTCAATACCTTGTGTTTTTTGTTATTATAATGTATAGACTTTGTATTCTCTCTGCACCCCTTCCTCACTACTCATTCTCCTTGTGCTACCCGGCTTTTTTATAATTTAGTTTTTGAAGTATTTCCTGAATTGCAATTTTGTCATTATTATGGAACCTATATTTAGCTGCATGCCTGCACCCACATTGTCTTTAGGGAACCTTCTTGCTTCTGATAGTCCGATTCCTAATTGAGGTTTCTCAATGAGATGTGTGTGGGGATATTAATAAAGAAGAAGAAAGGAGATAAAATTTTGTTCATTCTCGTTCAAGTCTCATGCCCGCATAGAACTCAAAAATAATGAACCTGGAGAATGCTTTAGTAATGTTGATCTGGTTTGTGCTACCTAGGTATTCAATTGTTTTGGGCAATATTTCTGCCTTCACTTCGAAGCATTCCAACTTGGTACGGCCCCCGTTTACATGGCATTTCTGCGCTTCATGGGCGATGAGAATGATGCCCGCAATTACAGCTACAGTTTGGAGGTTGGTGCAAATGGCAGAAAGCTCATATGGGAAGGTACTCCCCGTAGCATTCGCGATAGCCACCGCAAAGTCAGGGACAGCCATGACGGCCTTATCATTCAACGGAATATGGCACTTTTCTTCTCTGGTGGGGATAGGAAGGAGCTTAAGCTTAGAGTTACAGGGAGAATATGGAAGGAACAGCAAAATCCAGATTCTGGAGTATGCATTCCAAATCTTTGTAGCTGAAGAAGTCAATGTTGGAGCAACTCGTATGGTTTCGCCGTGCGTCCGCATTGAGGTGTGTTTTGCCTTGGGACACTCCCTGAATTTGTTGTGTTACCAAACTTGTGCTTGATGTATCTAAAGAGCTTTATCAAAAACCGCTAACTGCCAAAAATTTTATTAGCTTGTTAAATTTTCTTCGAGTGTCAATGTTAAATGGAAATATTTCAAGTCAGAGAACCCGACTCCCAGTCTTGCCGTTGCTGGACTACCTGCCACCCTCCCCTTCTCTTTTGCGCTACTCGTCTGCAACTTCTTCTCCACTGTGGTTTTGTTTTTGCTTTTATTTAGTTTTACTATATTTTTGCAATAGAAGGTTTTAACTTTTTTCCTATTGCACAGGTACACCCCATTATAATTCAAAAAACAAGGTACACCCCATTAAAGTTGTATTTCTATTTTCAAAATTCCATTAATATAGTGCTTCTAAATACAAGTGTCAAGTTCTTTCAGGGGTAAAAAAGAAAGAAAGAAAACTCGAGCTGACTTTTAGAAAAATGGTTAAACGAACATGATATACGTCAATTCATGACGAACAACGTGAATTAAATGTTGAATAAATAGGTTCAATTTGAGATGTCGAAAGGATCCCTTTAAAGTTGTTACAACTTATCTTGGCCTAAATCGTGGGGAAACAAAGCAAGGAAATTTGCGAAATAAAGTTGAGGAGTCTTTATTCGTACAAAAGAAAGGTAGGAAGAAAGGGGGGAAAATGAAACACAAGTGACGAGAGAGGCAAAAGAATAGATAAAATACCATTAGCAAGTCAAAATTAAAAAGCAAGTAACATGCTTTTCTAGCAAGTCAAAATTAAAAAGTAAGCAACATACTTTTTAACGTGACTCAATTATTGTAGCAATTCAAATGACAACTCAATACCGGGAAGCCATTATCCATTGTCGAGCTATTGTTATTCGATACCTCGTGCTAAAATTTTAAGAAAAATAACTGATTACTGAAGGATCGAAATGTTTAGTACTTTAGTCATTTTTTTATAAAATTTATTTATTTATTTTTATTTTTTTCTTTTTTAATATGAGGAGGAAATGTCATGGGGATTGAACTTTAGATTTAAGGTGTGAGAAATCTATTTGAATGCCACTAGACCACTTGGACCTTGGCAGTACTTTAATCACTTTTGAGTTTTAAGATTATTGAAACATATCTTTACTGATTATTGTATTATGAAGATATAATAACAATTTGGTAGAATAATCATAAGAGTATAAATAA
Organism: Nyctanthes arbor-tristis; assembly: GCA_963692815.1. NCBI lineage: Eukaryota > Viridiplantae > Streptophyta > Magnoliopsida > Lamiales > Oleaceae > Nyctanthes > Nyctanthes arbor-tristis. Next base: position 2,349 of record CAVNYN010201590.1, read on the forward strand.
TGGCTTGAAAATACTAAAAATAGAAGTAACAATATTTTCTTGGAAAAACTAAAAAATGATTACCGACAAAAATATATGATAATGACTATTTTTATTGTTTAAAGGAGTGGAAATGCTAAATTTTCAAGTCATTTTCATGCTGTTGTCATTGCCAACACATCCCTAATAAGTTTTACTCTCCAAAAGTAATTGCTTTTTGTAATTGTCATATCAATTTATTTTTCTTCATTTTTTTGGCTGTTTTTTCCCGTTCGTATATATAGTTTGGTCTGTTGTTCTAGCTATTCTTTTCTAATTAAATATTATTTCAAGCGTTAAGTTAAAAAAGTGAAAAGTCAAAATAATAGATAGCTCAAGATGATGTCTTATAAGTAGACTATAAAGACAAAATAAGATTTTTCTATTGAGATTTGAAACTTCTAGTGGCATGCGGTTGAACTGGAAGTTATATTTACTCACAATAACTCACTGAACTAAAAGCCCATTTTAGTTTTAACAAAAATTGAGTTGGTGCTGAGTTTTCAAATTGATATACAAATTAAATTAAATAGTTTTCATTCAAGTTTTGGACTATAAATGTAGAACCCGATTTTGATTTTAGTTTGAAAATACGCTGTTAATTACCTTTTTCTTTCTTTTCTTTTCTTTTTTTTTTAATTGTACTCTGTTAATTATTTGAAATTTTATAAACTTCGATAATTTAGATCGCCTGAAAATATATTATTTAAAGTAAAATGAAAAAAAGGTAATGAAGTGGTTCTCATCTTATGGTGGATGAGTGAGACACAAAAATAGTTTTTTCCCCCTTTTTGAGTACAAGTATAATTTGTAGTATAAACAATACAAATAAATACATATAGAATTACATCAAATGAAATTCAAACGATCAGTAAATAAACAAACTAACAATAATCTTTGAAAAAAAAAACTTCACACAACTCATGGTTTATATAGAAATTAAAGTGAGGATGTTAAAAATCCTAAAACTTTAACCTAGCCAATTGCGCTATACCTCATGGGCGTTGGCGACAATGATACACTATCAAATTCAAAAAATTTGCAATGAATGCCAATCAACAAACATTTCGAATTGAATTGTGACGGTTTTTATTATAAAACACGCAAATTTTGAATAGTATCTTCTACGCATCATATGTTGTAGGTAGTATACGTTGTGCATTCTTATTTTAAATAAACACATTATTATCAAGAAAGAATTTCAGAACCACGCATATCACGTTCTCTTCTATTTTAGTAATATTTTTGTCTCGGGTTGGCAGATACGTAATAAACTTTGAAAAATGAAATATCAACGGATTAACAGTAGCAATTAAATTGGCCTCGTCAATTGCATCGACAATTAAAGTATTCTACGTAAGAGAGAGAAATTCAAGATCAAAACCACTGATATGAACAAAAAAAAAATATGATAAAAAGTTATTCAAAGTACATTTTGTTCGTGGGTGTGTTTATTCGTGGAATGACTAAGAATTGGCGAGGCATTTTTTGAGGTTAGAGACTGAAGGTGTTGCTCTTAGGGAAGCTATTTTGTAGGCGAAAGAGTTGGGGTATCATTATGTTTTATATTTGAGGTTAATGCGAAACTGGTTCACGATGCCATTTATACACAAAAGGAGGATCACATTGAGTTCGGTTTTATAATTAAGGAGTGCGCACTTCGCTTATACGGCAAAACTTTGGTTTCTCTATTGCTTTCACCAAAAGACAAGCGAACTCTTCGACACATGTTTTAGTTAGGAGTTCTCTTTCCTCTTCTTGTCCATATGTTTGAAATGAGGAGCCTAATTTTCTTATTGCCTCTTTAATCTTTATTGTATGACTTGAATGGTTTTTATGATCAATAAATGTTTCTATTCAAAAAATAAAAATAAAGACTTTGAACCCCCTTCAATTGTAATGGGTAATAAGGCAATTTAAACATTCTTTTGTTATAATTCTTGTTCTCATATATAACCAAATAACGCGATGCAATCAAAACACAGACATACACAAGTGACCAGACTGAGGTATTTTTCTTGAGAATATTCAATGCTTTAAAAACCAAAGCCAGGCTCCAACATGGTAACGCAGCACTACACTGCCCTGCTGTTGCTTATGAGATTTGTTTCCCTAGGAAAGAGATAAATATTCACACTGCACTAATTTATTTGAAAAACCGTTTTCTTTATTTTCTTCAGGTACTTGAATATGTATCACAAAATTCAAAAGTTTTTATTAGCCATTAGGTGCTATTGGTTTGAAGATACATAATCCTCTGTCATTTCAAATAGAACAGCTTCCTTTAGCTGTTCTATTTCCAAGAATAAAAAATATTGACTACTTGCATAAGATGCTAACATTTAACCACTCTATTCCCTGAGTTCCCAAAAGTAAAAAATCATTTGATCAACTCTAACACTGACTTAACATGGAATGGCACAGTATAATAACAGCACTAAACCTCCATCTTCAGATCGGAAGAGCGTCGTGTAGGCAAAATGAATACATTGTAAGGGTATCTGTACAGGGTTGCGGATGAAAAGGTAAACTAATGTACAACTCACGAAGCAAAATGTACAACAGAAAAGAAACTTTTTCACTCAATAATCGATTACCTTGACGGCAAGAGAGACTTCCTGTTGTCGTTCGAGTTCATTAAGAACAGCGATCATATCTAATTTAAGAAGCCTTAACACATGTGTCTTAATGAATTTCTCGAGCTTTTCGCTCTCGTCTTTGAAGCGCTTCAAACCCGATATAACGAAAAGGGCCTCTTTCCCGATAAGTTTCTTGCCCCTCCACAGCGGCCCTCTGGGCCTTCCGTCGTGATAGGCTCGGCCCCATCCCTGACCCAATTGACCAGTACTAATGCCGCCGCCGATCGTGGCCTTAGGTGGCGGTGGTGGAATATGCAGAAAGAATGATTTGGGGAAGACGAATGGTTCGGTAGAGTGGAGGAGCTTTGTAAGGAGGAATGTGCAGCCAAGGGGTTTTTTGCACTTGGAAATTATGGATGGCAGTGGCATTTTACGTAGAGGGCTCAAGCGGAGGTTTAAGAGTGGAAGAAATAATCGGAACCGATCAAATGCGGGCGATACTCGATAGCAATCTAGGGGTAATTTGGCGTTAATCAACGTTTGGGACGTTGGGGTGCAAGGGCGGTTGGGGGTGGGGGGGGTTAGGCTTAGGTGTGGTGAAACCAAACAAAAAAACTGGTGGTTGTTAAAAAAAAAAAAATGACATTCGATTATTTTGTAATATATTAAAATCAAATAAAAAAAACTACGTTTGAGTTTGGATTACATAATTATAATTAATATGATTGAAAGAGAGAAGTACAGGGAATGAGTGATAAAAAGATACCGTTTGACAATATATAATAAGCAAACAATATATAATAAGGCGAAATCAATTTGAAATATGTTTGGTTATGGTTTGCTTATTGGTTTTAAGACGAAAATCATAATCAAGCCAAAATAAATGGTTATTAGTTTTAATAATTATAACCGTTTTAAAAAACTCAGTTATGGTCTGTTCAATTTGTTATAGTTAATTTGCTCTAGATGCAGTGAGATTTTGTAAATCTTGTTTCTTTCTTTTTATCTGTTTTCTAACCGTTTTAAAAAGACTCATTTTTTTTTTATATTACAATGAAGATTGTAGTGGTGGGGAATCAAACCTTTGTAGTGGTGGCGAATCGAACCCTTGACCAAAAGTAAGAACTTAATTTAGATGTCATCATGTGAACTGGCTATGTGTGTACCACGTTAGAAGTGGGTGATGTAATCTCGCCCACAATGGGTGGGTGAACCGGACTCCATTAGACCACATGGGTCTTGGCGGAGAATCTTGTTTCTAATTTTTCCTTACCTAAGTAGTCTAATGATATTCAATTCAATTTAGTGACATACGAAGCGATTTCCCATAACCTACATCAGGGCTCATTTTCTCTTCCCTACGATTCCCCTTGTAATAGCAAAAAAATTACAATAAAAATGAACTCTTCAATATGAATTTTTTTTTTCAAAAATACAATTACAAGTTATATTTTAGTACTATAAATGCGTATAGATATAAATTCTATTGGAAGGATATGTTCATAAAGTAACATAAAGTAAAATCTTTAGAGCTTGTTCTTAGGAGCTTTATGTGAAAGGAAGAAAGATTTATGGAAGAATGCATTGTGAGAATATAAAGAAAAATTACTGGAAAGTATTAAAAAAAATTGTGTTGAGAAAATGTTATTGTTATTAATTTGATAAATTTTTTACTTTACATAAATCTCCTAAGAAACAAGCTCTATCTAGAAATTTTTAAAGTACAATTATAATATGCATTTTATTAATATAAAAGTGCACAGCAAATATATATGGGTTGGAGATGCTCTAAAATTTATCATTGACATATTTAAGTTTCTCTTTTTTTTTAGACTTTAATTCAATTTTTTTTAGACTTTAATTCAATGTTGAAGTAACAATGTCGTGCTAAAGGAGTGAGTTTATTGCAACTAAATAAAATTTCGGTGATTTTATTGTCAGAACTTTAAGTTAAATGACCTAATTGGTGTTAAATTAAAGTTAGGTAATCTAAATGCAAGCAATTAAAATTCAATGATTTATTCATAAGTACAATAAATGTTTAGTGGCTTTGTTTTCTTTTTAATCACGAAGGAAGGGGCACATGAGATTCAAACTCAGGTAATTCTAATAAGGGTTTGAACTTTTAGCCACCAGAACAACCTTTTAATATCTAAGTTTAGTGACCTTTCAGTACAATTAACTCTTTCACAAAAAGACAATCTTACACTACATTTTGTTATATCTGTGAATGTTCATACTTTCTCCAAACCGCTCTCTAACTCTATACTTTTGAAACATGCCCATTTTTGCATGAGTTGTGCTATTTGAATAAAAAAGTGATACAAAAACTTATATAAAAAGGGCAGTTGACAGATTCATATTATTCAGTTTATCATATTACTTTTTAATTAACAATGATAATCACATGAGTCACATATGCATTTATATAATGTTTTATACACCTTTTTTTCAAAGTTTAGTACCCGTTTGCAAACACATTTTAATGATAAATAAGAGAGAGAATAAGTTGTATTGAATGGTGGAGATTTATACAGTATATGCGAGTCTTAGAAAATATGTACATGTGATTGATTTGACAAAATTTTGTTTAAAAATAGAATGGTTTTTAAATAAAATACAAACATAATAGATGCCACAGTCGAAAGCATTTTTCCTTGAATGTTTGTATCATATTTGTGGTTTATGCTACATTATGTGCACATGTAATTCCTTTCCTTGTTAGTCTTTTTAAATTTATTTAACATCAAGGAATCTAACTTTAAAGTTGCATTTTTAAACTCGTACAATCAAGTTATGCTTTGAGTCTAGGGGTCATTCGAAATGTAATGTATAAGCGATCCAATAAAGTATATTTAATACATAATAAAGCATTGTATTTTGCTTTATTTTTCTTTATGTAAGTTGATGCTATAAGGGTAATGTAGGCATAATGGAAAATTAGATGGAAATCATCCCAAAGGACTATTTGCGTGACTTCTTGAAAGATAAGGGACCGAAGGTGAGGAGAAAAGGATTAGGGGTCAAATTTGCTACATTTTGCAAAGGTTAGGGACCCTTTGTGAAATGTATCCAATGTTTTCTTTTACAGTTTGAGAGAAATATAATAAAAAAATTGGGGAAAATTGGGGAAAATTAGGGGCAAAAAAAAGTTCACTAGTCGATCTCAGTTCGAAAGAAGCTCAAGCCTGAGTTGTGTAGGGAAAGCTAACTCGAGCGATTTTGGCTTGGGCTTTCTAGCCCAAGCCTTGATCAAGGCGAAGTTTCGAGCTCACTAGCCTACTTGGTTCAGCTCATTCATATTCTTAGGTGTAGGATATCCCATATCAGTGTAGGAGAAAATTTTTGTATTTCTAGCTCATTATCTCTCTTACACAGAAAGCTTTTTTGGAGTTGGAAATGGGAGGATATGTGACCAAGAGTTCAAGCCGGCCAGTGAATCTTTAATAAACTCTATTTTGGCATAAAGCTTGTTCACTGTAGAATTTTTGAAAGTTACATTTTTTTTTTGAGAGAAATATATAGTTGAGAGGTAAAAAGAGATTATGTAGAAATGTGAAAATAATTTTTACAATGAGTAATTGAATATAAGGCTACAAATGAAGTTCAATTTATTGACTAAGTTTTTAGTCGATTACGAGTATAATTTGGGGGTCGTAGGGTTGGAGGTGCTAACTCAAACTCTGATCTAATAATACAACGAAGAGTGTTTTTTACCACTGGGACAACCCCTTTAATCACTTTTTAGTCAATTTTAGGATAAAGGAGGCAAGTGCCAAATTTAAAAGATAAAATGCAAAACAAAACTAGCAAAAAGAAAATGATGCAAAATTCACAAAGAAATGTATATGGGGAAAATGTTATTGGTAGGGAAGCCTTACAAAGTCTTTTATAAAATAGGGTGTTTTTACCACCTTACCTTGATGTATTATGTGGTTGGAGAAGAATTACTATACGGATAAGGTGATTAATTTATTTTATTTTGAAAAAATATATATAAAAACATCTATACAAATAGCAGGACTCATGCATCTGGTCAATCACTATCACGAATAATTTATTCAATTATATATAACAATAAATATAAGGGTTAGTTTTGCCCCCAACCTTTGGGGTTATTATCGGCTGAGTCCCTGACCTTTTCAACCCATTGGGTCCTTAGCTTTTCATTAATTTGCATAGATGGCCTTTTTTACGGTTTCTGTCAATTTTTCCATTAACTCTTTGACCAAATTATCATTTTATCCCTTATACTTTTAAATTAAAAAACAAAAAGTTTAAAAATATAAAAATAATATAAATTTTTTTTTTCAAAAAAAGAGGAGTACCTCCCTCATTTCGGCTGCTAGAAATGGGCAGCACATGGGGGGAAGACTCCCTCATTTGGCTATCGAAAATGGTAGCACCTTTGTTGCCATTTCTAGCAACGCAAGTGGGAGACTCATCCCTTTAACTATCGGAAATGGTAGCACAACAATGTGTTGACATTTTTGGCCGCCCTGCCATTTTCGGCAGTCAAAGGGGTGTCTCCTCCCATGCTGCCTATTTCTGGCAGCCCTTTTGATTGCCGGAAATGGCAACACATTGCTATGCTGCTAGTTCCAGTAGTCAAAAGTGGGAGAGTCTCCTCCCTACTACCATTTCCGGCTGCTAATAGAAGGGGGTTTTCCCCTACCCTTTTTATTTTTAGGGACAAAATGGTAATTTGATTGAATAATTAATAGAAAAATTGACGGAAACCGTTAAGAAGGATCATTCGTTCGAATTAATGAATTGTTGGGGACCCAACGACTAGGGGTTGAAAAAAAAAGTTAGAAACTCAACCGATTATAACTTCAAATGTTGGATACGATATTTGAAATTAACCCTAATTATAATAATACAACTTACTTATAATTAAGAGTAGTTATATCTGCACCACTCTTTTTACTAACCACAACACAAGATAAATACACTACCATCAAATAGCATGTTTTATAAATAAACTACATTTAATTTACAAATCTAACCTAAATTTTAAAAGTAAAATAAATTACAAACCCACACAAATGGGGTACCACATCCTCCGTCATCTTCTACAATTCCCTCTTTTTTCTCTCCCCCGAATCTTCCATCCAACGAGAGATCCCACATAAACACATACATACAACATGAAGATCCTTGAAATTTAATAGGTTTTATTTGTTCTTAGACGTTATGCAAAAAAATAAATTAATTAAAATAGAAGAAGAATATTTTATAAATAAATTTCAAAAGAGATTGCTCACTCTTTCCCGAATTCGAAACAAGCTAAAAATATGTTGAGGAAAAGTTTAGTTTGGGATGAAATTGAACTAGAGAGAAGGAGAAAAAAAAAGAGGACAACGGCAGAGAAAACATCAAAGCGCTTGAATATGAAAAAAAAATCGAATAATGAAACTCGAACCGTGAACTATCAAAAATTTTAATTAAAATATAAAAGTAATTTTGCCGCCAGATGATCGTGTTGTATATATGAATATTGATAATGATTTTGATTCAATCTCAATAGTGTTCCGTATATTTCTCCTATAACACAAATTTTTCAAACATAAAATCATTATTATTATTAAGTTTTCAACTGTGGTATAATAAAGAAATAAATTGGGGTTCTAGTGTGGTGGAAATAAAAATTTTGATTTAGGTTTTTTTTTTTTGTGGTGTATTTAAAAAATATATATATAGGTATATAATAAAAGGTTATTTATGTCATTCAGTCATTGACCTTTTTAGTAAATAAGAATAAAAATTAGGGAAAATATATCTACACTATACTTTTTTATAGTTGCACCACATTTTTATTACATTGAACATCCTTAATCTTTATAACTTGTGAAGTTTGTGTCCCAACAAATCTTATTGCATTTTTTCTAAACTGTTGAATTAATTTTTTTATCTTGTTTCTTAATAATGGTTATTATTCAAAAAATTTCATTCATATATCTTAGAATCATAAGAAAAATATATTTTACTTTTATGGATTTTTCTTTCTTTGACTTATTTGAAAGATTTAAGTGGTTCTTATATCATAATTTTTAGAAGAAAATCATTGTTAGATATAAGACGTGATCATTGATTGAAAATTAAGAATAAACTTTTGACAAAGAAAAGTTAATACCTTGTTCTAAAAATATGAAAAAATGAAGGAAAGTAAATACAATTTGAGTGTGGTGCGTTTAGTAAAACATGTAGTGTCAATATAACTACTCTAAAAGTTAAAATTGTGGTGTACTTAGTAAAAAGAATAGTGTAGATATAACCACCATATAATTAAAGGTTGAACTTCGTTTTCATATATATATATATATATATGCCCGGACTAATAAAACAATAAATATTGGACAACTAGAAAGCGCATAATGTCACTCTACATTCAGAAAAATAATAATATATATATAATTTTATTATTCAAAATATTACAAATAATTAGTGACATAATAATGATTATTATCTAATTATTTATTTATTTATTATCCCTACGCCTTTAGCATGCTATAAAAGTCATTAACACAAACATAAATATAAAAAATAATGAAGTTCTAGAAAATTTTGACTCTAAATCGATTTTTTTCTTCTCAAGACAAGATATTGCTTGTTTGTTTCATATTATTAAATCTTCAGACAAGCACGAAATGTGAACGCCTAATTAAGATCGGAAATATGTTGAGTTTAATTTAAAATTATTTTTTCCCCTTAAAAGTAGAATGTTGGACTGTAATTTTTACTTTTGAATATTTGGTTCTTATAAAGAACACTAGTTTGACCCCGTGCGTTGCACGGAGTTGTTTGTAACCTATCAGATTTATGTCTAAATGTAGCTGAGTTTGATATATTTGAAGATTTTCGAGAGCCAATTATTTTTTATTTTTTTATGAAGCCAACTATGACATTATTAATAATATGCCAATAAGCACTCATTTATTTGTTAGCTTGGCCTCATATTCTCTTGTTTTTATATTTGATCACAATAGACATGCAACTTTATATTGAACTGTTTTATAGATATTGATATTATATTGTTTGAAGTCTTTATTTTTTCAATTTATAAAAAGGAATTATAATGAGTGGAAATGAGCGGTGAAGATTTAATTAAAGTTTGAAATGTGTAGTAATTGTTGAGTAATTATCAAATCAATAGTCAAAGCATAGTATATGAAATTATAAAAAGAAAATCAACAGTAGTTGTCAAATTAACAGTCAAATCACTGTGTTGAGAAGATGTTAATTAAGTTTGTTGCTTGTATTTATACATTAAGTTTATTTGAAATGTAGCATTTAAAAGAGATAAATCATATAGAAAGTTGATGTATTATATTTACTCAATTCTGATTGGTAAAAACATTCAAGGATCAAATTGAATTTGATTTCAAAAACTTTTAGTACTATCTAGGACTAAATTCAATAAATTTTAAAAAAAATGGGTTATGGTGTAAAAGTAGAAAGTGGGTAGTAGAAATTTAACTTGAATCTTTTGATAATTTCTATGAGTAGTACGTTTATTGTTACTTTTTAATTTTTAACTCGTATTAAAGTTTATATCAAGAGCTTCAATTTAAGCCCATATGCAATATCTTTTGGCATCAAAATAGCGACATTTTATCAAAAAGAATGGAAAAACAAGTTGAAAGTAATTAGAAAGTTAAAGGGCTTGGTGGTAAAATGGCAAAACGACAGCCATGGTTACTATATTGGGCGACGAAATTGGAGTTTCAATTTGGCCAATTGAAGATTGACATTTATAATATAGGGCTTTTTACAACTAACGTCCACAACCTTTCACTTTTTTACAGATTACTTTCTTAACCTTTATTTTTCCTTCAGTACGTCCCAACCTTTAAAGAAATCCCCTATTTCATCTCTAGTGACAGAAAATGTCAAATTTCACCGTTAAGGTCAGTGACATTTTTGGTAATATATAAAAAGTCGATATTTTTTGGTTTTTATTTTTTTGTATTAAAATATCAATTGTATATTACCAAAAATGCCCCCTGACATTAACGGTGGAATTTGACGGTTTCCGTCATTAGGGAGGAAATAAGGGATTTCTTTAAAGGTTGAAGATGTATTGAAGGAAAAATAAAGATTAGGGATGTAATCCGCAAAAAGGTGAAAGATTGGGGACACTAAGTGCAAAAAAACCCTATAATATATAAGGATTCACGAAAAGAGATATTTTTGACTTTATAACGTTTCTTTTATCGATTTAGACTTTATTTTATATTATATATATATATTTATATTATTGCATTTTTGTGATCTTGCTACAGCTATGTTCCTTATTTGATGTATTTTCTTGTAGTCATTTCTTCACTTAATATATGCCTCCCATGCATATTTGCCTAAATTTAAGGGGGTGTTTATGTACAGTATTACACTGAACAAGTTAACATTTATCACAAGTTTTGATTCAAAACGTTTTCTCTGATGCACTTTCTGTTAGAAACAATAAGTGAATGCCAAGATTACTTTCAAAAGAAAGAATTAAAGAAACGAACAAAAAATAAAACAGAACAGAATCACTGACTTGAATATAGATTGAGGCTAGATAAACTATGTCCTATAGCAAAATTTCGTCCCTACTCCTTGTGCTTGTAGTTCAACGAGCGTTTTACTACCAGGAGTCAACAATCTGTTACCTAGAAATCGAGCACTTTAAAATCAGGCCCTGGAGAATATTAAGTGTTTTATTTTCTCTCAAGGAGAATGGACAAAACAGGGAAGAAATTATTCAAAAAAGGGATGAATAAATCTGTCGGATTGGTTCCCTTTTACAGACTTCGAAATGTCCGATAGAGTTTTGTTGATCGATCTAACCATATTGATATATAAACATCTAACAATACCCCACATTTATATAGCAATATTGTCAGCGCGGCGTTTGAAGTGTCTTAGAGAAAACCTTGACTTGATATGCATCGGGGCAGGTGTCTGTTGGACTTGAACCTTTCTTAGTGAGTACTTATCGGATTTACTAATGCGGCAGTGTGTATAGGAGACATTGAACTGATTACCATATTTAGTAAACCTAAACAACAAGCATTACGCATGTCAAATCTGAACACTTTACCATTCATACGGTTGTGTTCTTTTTGGTCTTGAACGATCCTAGATTCATAGGAGCTTTAGAGAATGTAGCCTATCTCATTCTCATAAATGTGACCCCACATTACTCCTATATATGTGATATTATGTATTTAATAATGTCATTAAGAAATTCTTACAATTTCATCCTTATCCTCGCAGGCAGCATACAAGTTTATCATAGGAATGGTTAATGTAGTATGCTCGAATCTTGAGTTTTACTCAACTAGTTTTCCATATTAAACCTAGATGTGTATCACCACATTTCTAGGTTAGGTTTCCGCCAAGCTACTCCTCATTGTATTGGCTTCAATCCCATTCCCCTCAATAAATACAACACTTGCTCCTTTGCCACTGGAGAGCATGTGTCTTATTGTATTATGTCGTCGTCTTATGTGCCTAGACTTGCCGTTATACATGTGACTTTTTGCTCTACCAATAGCTGCTTGACAGTCACAATGTACGCAAATGACAGTCATAGGTTGTGGCCATAATGGTATGTCTTCTAAGAAATTCTTAAGCCATTCAACTTCTTCTACAGCCTTATCCAAAACAATGAATTCAGATTCCATAGTTGAACGTGATATACATGTTTGTTTCTGTGACTTACATGATATTGTAGCACTTCCAATAGTAAAAATATAACCACTTGTAGCTTTTTCAGTATCATTTGAGATCCAATTGGCATCAGTATATCCTTCTAAAATAGGAGGATATTTGGTATAATGTAATCCATAATTCATTGTATACTTTAAGTATCTTAATACTCTAACTAAAGCTTCTCAATGATCTTTAGATGGATTACTTGTATATTTTGCCAATCTGTTCACGGAATAAGCTATATCCGGCCTGGTACAATTTGTAATGTATTGTAGCGTTCCAATAATACGAGAGTATTCCAATTGAGCTACACCATTACCAACATTTTTCCTTAAGTTACTCCTAGGATCATATGGAGTTTTGGCCGGACTACTGTCAAGATGTCCAAATTTTCGAAGGATTGTTTCTACATAATGTGATTGTCTTAGTGTATAACCATTCTTTGAATTCGAATCCCAAAATAACATCCGCTGTACCCATGTCCTTCATTTCAAAGGTCGAATTCAGAATTTTCTTTGTAGAATTTATGACTCCTAAATTTGGACCTATGATGAGCATACCATCCACATACAAGCACACTATTACACAAGAACCTTGTCAAACTTCTTGGTGTAAATACATTTATCACATTCATTGATCAGAAATCCATGTGATATCATAGTGTGGTCAAACTTTTCATGCCACTGCTTAGGTGCTTGTTTGAGTCCGTAAAGCGCTTCAAAAGTTTACACACCTTCTTTTCTTGTCCTTTCACCATAAACCCTTCTGGTTGTTCTATATAAATTTCTTCGTCCAACTCGCCATTCAGAAATGCGATTTTTACATCCATTTGATGTATTTCCAAATTATACAGGGCTGTAATAGCAACTAACATCCTTATAGATGTTATTCTAGTTACTGGTGAATATGTATCAAAGAAATCCAGCCCTTGTTTTTTACGGTACCCCTTTGCTACTAATCGAGCCTTATACTTATCAATTGTACCATCTGCTTTCAGCTTCCTTTTGAAAATCCATTTGTATCCAATTGGTTTACAACCAGGTGGTAAATCTACCAACTCCCATGTATTATTTTGTAAAATGGATTCAACTTCGCTATTTATTGCTTCTTTCCAATAAATACTTTCAGACGAAGTAACAGCCTCTTTGTAAGTTTCTGGCTCAGCCTTAGTAAGAAAGGTTACGAAATCAGGTCCAAAGTCTTTTGCAAACTTGATTCTTTTGCCTCTCCTTGGTTCAGACTCGTTTTCTTAGAACAATTGTGTCAAGTCATTTTGTTCTAAATCTTTGTTTACACAACTGGATGATGAATTATCCTTGTTTCCATTTACTTGACTTGAATTATTTCCATAAACTCTCTCTTTGTATGGAAATATATGTTCAAACCATTCAACTTCATTTGACTCAATTATGGTGTTGTCTTGAATTCCTTGAACTCTAGATTTAAAAACTAGAAATCTGTACGCTGCACTATTATTGGCATATCCAATAAACACACAATCAACGGTTTTAGGTCCAAGTTTAACTCTTTTCGGTAAAGAAACTTGAACCTTTGCAAGGCAACCCCACACTTTCAATCTCTTATAAGATGGTAGCTTTTTACTCCACATCTCATATGGAGACTAACTTCCCTTATTTGGTGGAACTCTATTCAGGATGACATTAGTAATAAGTATTGCTTCACCCCACATATTAAGTGGTAATCCAGAACCATTAATCATAGAATTTATCATATTCTTTAATGTTCTATTCTTCCGTTCAGCCATACCATTCTGTTGAGGTGTATATGTTGCTGTTGTTTGATGAATAATTCTATGAGAAATACAAAATTCTGCGAAGGCACTTGACTCATATTCTCCTCCTCTATCTGATCGCAGAATTTTGATATTCTTCCCCAACTGATTTTCCACTTCAGCTTTATATGTATTAAACATATTCAAAGCTTCATCTTTGCTATGTAACAAATATACATAACAGTATTTTGTGTTGTCATCTATAAATGTAATATAATAATTCTTTCCACCTCGACTTGGTGCTGATTTAAAATCACCCAAACCAGTATGAACTAATTCCAACACTTCAGTTGATTTGTTGTCTACTGATTTATAGGGCTTGCTAACGATCTTTGATTCAACACATGTTTCACATTTATGTACATCAGTCAATGAGCACTTAGGTAACATACCAAGATTTACCATTCTATATAAAGACTTGAAATTGACATGGCCTAATCTAGCATACCATAATGTAGAAGATTCAAGCAAGTAAATTGAAGCTTTATTTATATTATTAATAACATCAGAATTAAGTACATTGAGTTTGAAGAGGCCTTCCACCATATAGCCTTTTCCTACAAACGTTTCCCCTTTAGTGAGGACAAATTTATCAGATTCAAACACTAGTTTGAACCATTTTTTGCTCAAAACAGAACTAGAAATAAGTTCTTTGTAATTGTAGGAATATGTAAAACATCCAAAAGAACCAGTTCTTTTCTAGAAGTGAATTTCAGAACCACTTTTCCCTTTCCAGCGACATTAGCAGTAGATGCATTTCCCATGAACATCTTTTCGTCGCCATTGTTGGGAGTATAGGTCTCAAACATGCTTCTATTTCCGCATATGTGCCTTGTTGCACCGGTATCGACCCATCAATCCTTGCTATCAGTCATCATGTTAACTTCAAAAATGACTGTAACAAATTCTTCTGCTACATTGGCTTGGTTACTATTGGCAGTAGAATTTGCTTTCTTGTGGCGGCAATCTTGTGCTTTATGTCCAGTTTTTCTACACACCTAGCAAGCACCTTTAATTGCCTTGAGATTCTTTCCTTTTTGCCCGTGAATATTATTTCCCTTGCCTTTGGTTTTATAGTTCTTCTTGTCCTTTTGGTATTTAGGCTTAGGTTTGGATGTCTCTCCACCTTCAATGACATTGGCTTTGGCTTCGAACACTGAAGCATTCAATCCCTCATTCTTGCGGTGATCTTCTTGCACCCTTAACTTGAGAACCAGGTCTTCCATTGACATATCATTCTTCTTGTGCTTGAGATGGATCTTAAAATCGTTCCATGATGAAGGTAACTTTTCAATTACAGATCCAACAGTGAAGGAAACTGGTAATTCCATTCCTTCTGCAGCAAGTTCATGAATAAGAATATACAATTCTTCAACTTGATTGACAACAGGCTTGGAGTCCATCATTTGATATTTTAGAAATTTCCCAATGATGAACTTCTTCGAACTAGCATCTTCGATCTTATATTTATTCTCCAGCGAATCCCAGAGTTCCTTTGTAGTTTTATAATATCTGTATACAACATAAAGCATATCATCAAGGCTATTCAGAATGTAGTTTCTACATAAAACTCACTGTGTTTCCATGCATCAATTGCATTAAGGCTTTCTACAGAAACATCATTTCCTTCTACTACAGGACATTCTTCCTTGACGATATGTGCAAGGTTCAGAGTTGTTAAATAAAACAACTTCTATTGCCATCGTTTAAAATCCACACCTTTGAATTTATCTGGCTTCTCAACATGAGGTTTTACGTTACTCACAACGCCATTCACAGATTGTTCCATTCTAAAAAGAATTTTGCTATAGTTTGTTAGAAACAATAAGTGAATGCAAAGATTACTTTCAACAGAAAGAATTAAAGAAACGAACAAAAAATAAAACAGAACAAAATCCCATTTTTGAATATTTTCTTTCCTGTTCTGTCCATTCCCCTTGAGAGAAAATAAAACACTTAATATTCTCTAGGGCCTGATTTCGAAATGCTCGATTTCTAAGTAACAGATTGTTGAATCCTGGTAGCAAAACCTCGTTGAACTACAAGCACAATGAGTAGGGGCGAAATTTTACTATAGGACATAGATTATCTAACCTTAATCTATATTCAAGTCAGTGATTCTTTTCTGTTTTATTTTTTGTTTGTTTCTTTAATTCTTTCTGTTGAAAGTAATCTTTGTATTCACTTATTCTTTCTAACACTTTCTGTAAAAACTAATTTGATCACTATATATGAACCTAACAGTTCAGTAACAATTTTACAATCTATCAAAACGTAATTCTTATATAAAACCATCAATTTTAGAGCAAGCTCCCTTTAACATTCTATTAAATTAATCAATCACATCGATATATTTTGTAAGATTTATTACATATTATACAAATCTCTACTTTTTATTTTTGATCTTTCAATATCTATATATCTATTTATTACATGTATCTATTACATATTAGTTTTGAAGGTAAAAAAGAATATTCATGAAATCCACAAAAATAATATTCATTAATTGTAATTCATTAGAACTTATTATTAGTGATTAAAGATACAAAAATTCTAGGGAGACATGGAAAATAAATATTATTAGGTGACATTCTTATGTGACATATTTGTATTGGATGATGAAAAAGTAGTCATGTAATCATTATTCAATAAATGTGTGCTACATAAGAATGTCACATATTAATGTCACTTCTACATGTCTCTCTAAAATTGCTCTTAAAGATGACACATTTACATAGCATTTTTTGAAATCTGAATTTAGAACACTAGATTTTAATGAAGCACGTTTAAAGTTAATTGATGAGACTTAGAGTTGCATGGATTTTTAAAATTTATTGAATTCAAGTTTGTGGACACCCTCCAAAGGCAAATGCTAACGAGGATAAAATGCGTGACAATTATTTCCGGACTCCTTAAAATAAAAAATAAAATAAAATAAAACTTATTCTCTGCCACCCATCATTTCTTGGCACTGGTATCTTTAAACTTCTCAACCAATAACCTGCGAGTTAATTACTTGAAATGTCATTATATTTTAAAACTTACTTAAAATATCATTGTATTTTTAAAAAGTTACCTCAAATGTCATTATACTTTAAAACTCACCCGATTCCTCTGAACTTGTGAAAGTATTATCTCATTTGCCACCTCTGTTAAAAATGTAACTGACTTGATACATGGCTAATGGAATTTACCACGCGACATCTTTACAGTTATTTTTTTAACTGAGTATTTACGAAGTGACAAATGAGATAATATTTTCACGAGTTTATGAGGAAAGTTTTATAAAGTACAATGTCACTAAAACTTTATAAAGTTTTATAAAACTTTTTTTATATACTTCTAAACTCGTGAAAATGTTATCTGATTTGCCGCTCGGTCAACACCCGGTTAAAAAAATAATAGTCAAGATGCCACATGGTAAATTCCGTTAGCCATGTCATCAAGTCAGTTACATTTTTTAACAGAAGTGGCAAACGAGATAACACTTTCACAAGTTTAATGGTATATCGGGTAAATTTTAAAGTATACTGACATTTGAGATAACTTTTTAGAAGTATAATGACATTTCATATAAGTTTTAAAAAACAATAATATCTAAGATAAATTTTTAAAAGTACAGTGATATTTTAAATAATTAACTCAATAGCATGTTCTTCTCCTCCCAAACATATTCTCGTCTAAGATGGCCCTCAGTTCTTTCCGTGCACCTTAACACGAGCCATCTCCCTAACTTTTTGTCATTTTCAAACTTCAATTCAAAAGAAAATTTACACACATGCATGCTTATATATGGCTATTAAACTAGACACATGTCCATTAAAATCTCTTTTCCTTACCCCTTGATAACTAAATTCAATGAACTCAAACATCCCCAAAAATCAATTAATTAGCCGCAATATCTCCGCTTGATTATCCTAATTAACCGCCTTCAAATGCTTAGGATATTCAAACATCCCTATCCTAATCTACCAATAATAAGCTTACACAAAGTATATTTTTTTGGCAGAAAACTATAATTTCTCAAGTCTTTGATGTCTGCGCAAATGGGACTTTCATATATTTTTTGTGGGTATTTTTTTTTCCGGTTACATCATGTGGAAGTCAAATTTTTACCCAATGGTTTCATAGAAACTCCACAAGCTTGCGGGTCATTCAAGCATCTATAACTAGCAATGGAATCTTCCTTTATTATAGAATAATTTCCTTTAATCTTCGTATTTCTCTTTCAAACCCTCTATCTTTTTGTCCAACCAAATCAATCAATCTTATTATCACTTTCCAAGAAACACCGTTGGAAACAAGAATCACCATATCCTCGTTACCTATATAAATCTTGCATCATCAAGAGGGAATCTCCCACACTCCCACCCACCACCGTTAAACCGTATTGAAAGGAAGAGCGTGAAATTCTTGTTCCGATGGATATAACAAGGGTTCCAAGATTGATGGATGGCAAGAAGAAGTCCAAGAATAGTAAGAGGAATGGCAAGAACAATTCACTCAAAGTTGTGTACATATCTAGCCCCATGAAGGTGAAGACTAGTGCCTCGAGGTTTCGGTCCCTCGTGCAAGAACTCACCGGACGACACTCTGATGTGTCGCGGTACATGGAAGCCAATGGTTCCAGTGATGAATTCCATGAGATTGCTTGTGATGATGATGATGAAAGAGTAATGCCCAATAAGTCCAGTCAAGTGGATGATGAAAATGCATCTTTGGTTTCTTCCATGGATACTAGTAGAGAGTCTCCTGCAACTACAAGTTCAGATTCTTTCTTAGATCCCACAGAAAATGTTTTCAGCTTTCAAATAGATGAGCAGCTTGGAAGGTTTCTCTCTTCCAATTTGCTTTATGATTCTTCTCACTTTGATGATGTATTAGGAAGCTATGACGATTTATAATTTACTTCTTTGATTAGTAAGTACTTGTGTTATATTGATGTCTATTATATATATATATATATTATCATCTTTTGTTGAAAAGATGAAATTGGTGTCTAGCAAACATGTTGCAAAAAATGGTTTTGGCGGGCACTAAGAGCCATTTTTCAATATTCGTTTATAATTTGAAGCATATATGAACTTTGGTAAGCAAGAGGATTAATAAAATTGAAACAAGCATATGACACCGTTTCTATATAGTGACGAGAAATTAATAATCATATGACCGCACCACATACCAAAAATAAAGGGCTTCTTTTTTCACCTTGCCCACATGGGTTATATCTAACGTCTGTTTTGGGTTTGCAATCAATTATAATGTCGTACATCATCCCATGAAATAAAGCATTGTGTGTGCGTCTATATATATATATATATTATATTTTCCTTTTTTCTGGTACAAAGAATATGCAGTATCTAGCAGTGCTTCCACAGTACCACACTACCACCCATCCGGAATTTGAAATAGGGTAAATTGCAGTAACAGGTCCCCAACCTTCACGCTTATTTTGCACTTTCAACGCCAAACTTTAAATTTGGACTATGAGCCCCCAAGTGAGTTTTACCTATGGGAAGATCATGATATAGACATACGTACAATTGTTTGAATAATAACAAAATTGACTGACTTGTGAATGTCTTTTTCAAATCGGTTTAACACATTTCCAAATCCTCCACTTTGTCAATATTCTAACATCAAGATATATATATATATATATACGGATTCTATCTAGCCTAAAATCTTAAACATATGAACCATACATTCTAGTTTAATAGTCAATTCACCAATTAGTTGGATATAAGAGGAAAAGAAGGACCTGGATTTAGCCTCTATTTTCATGTTTATCCTACATGCATCTTCAATTTAGTTGATATATTTTCACCAGAGGTGGAGATCTATATATATAGAAATGACCTCCTTCCGCAATTGATGTGATATTGGTGCTAACTGTGAAAACTCAAAGGGTTTCATATTCAATTAACAAGATGATTATAAGACGACTATTTATAATAAAATAAGATAAATCCTAAACTGTAACCTTAATAAGCTAAAATATCAAAAATACCCATAACAAAGATATTTAACTTAATAATACTTCTAACACCCCATGTCAAATTCAACAATGGGAGCAAACAACCATCCAAGTGCATAGTCTTCATAATTGTGATTTATGAAAAAAGATCCAAACCCAACAATCAATTCCATATATACTGGATACCAAAATTGAGAAATTAGAAGAGAGGCAAATTACAATTCCAGATATCAATTAGACCAAATTAGATAGACAATTTCCAAAAGAGAACTAAATTCCAATTCCAGATATCAACTTAACCTAATTAGAGAGACAATTCCAAATATATAGACACTAATTCATATTGGGTTCCACGTCAAATTAACTACAAATAAAATCACTCTTAATCATATAACATGTACAAATTGGATACCCATTACTGCCGCCAGAAAGCAAACAAAAACCTCATTACTCACTATCCCAAGAAACCCCCAGTCAAAGAAATTAAAGACAATAACGGAAATAAACAGAACAAAGGGCTTTGCGGGACAAGCGGCGCAATACAGCTCGCCGGAGAACAAAAGCAACGATAGACTTAGCCCAAAACCAAATGCTCTGATACCATGTGAAAACTAAAAGGGTTGCATATTCAATTAATAAGATGATTACAAAACGACTATTTATAATAAAATAAGACAAACCCTAAACTGTAACCCTAATAAGCTAAAATAACAAAAGTACACATAACAAAGATATTTAACTTAATAATACTTCTAACACTGACATGGTAGTATCACATCAACATTTTAATTTTGCCATGTTCTGCTGGCTTGGCACTATTACATTAGTATCAAATTGATGTGGCACTAACATGACAATGTCACGTCAGTTGGAAATTTGTATTTCCGTATGGCATACCACAATACCACATTGTGTTGCTTCCATGAGAGCAATAGAAAATTTTTTATAGGAGAAGAGACAGAGACAACCTCTACCGTAAATAATTTATTCTTTAAAGTAGAAATAAATTTTAATATGAAAATTTATTTTCTTGATTAGGTATGGAAAAAATTCCTCCCTCATGCCTCGCGTCTCAACCTGAACGCAGCCGAGACGTAGAACCCGCAGGTTCCAACCTAAACTTGTTGAGTCGAGTCGTGAAGACATTTTTTTTTTTTTTTTTTACTTTTGTTATTATGTTTTGAAGTTATAACAACAATTATATAAAAAATTATAATTACTATTTAAAAAATAAAAAGATAAAAATATCTAATAATCATCTTAAAAATCTTTAATCAGGTTCGAAATCGTGACGGCGAGTACTTGTCAAAAGCATTTTTGCTAGAATCGAGTTCGATACTCATAACTGACGAACAACTTACAAGTAAATACAGTCCATTTAATTGATTAATTATGATCGTCGTTATGTGTTTTGTTCTTAGTTCTCATTGGAAAAAAAACCGAAATTTTTAGTTAGTACTGGTAACGTATTTGAAATTTCTCCTCGAAATTTCCCAACAAGGTAGAGATTGTAACAGCTATTCAACCTCTTTTTTGTCGGGAAATGATGTAGGTGCATGAACGATTCACGTGAAGTATTTCTCTATATTCAGCCTATGTACTCGTGTTACGTTTGCGGTGCTCCGGAAACTGTGTGTAGTCAATGTGGTCAATGATAGTTTAAACCATTCATGTTAACACTCACATAATAATTCTCTAAGAAACTTCTTTAATTACTAAGATAACATTGGCGATGCCAAAATTCAAGTGATCTAGTGGCATCAAAACAGGTTTCTTACACCCTAAGTTTAGAGTTCAATTCACCTTCCCGACATAGCTCTTGTAATATTCAAAAAAGATAAAACTGGCAATTTGGGCAGTTTCTTGTTTGATCTTTAAGTGGATCAAGAAGTAACCTCTTTTCCTTGATTAATGTGCATGTTGTACTCGTCAATATCATTCCAAAAAGTTCTACACCTCAATTAGTCTTAAAGTTTCTTCTTGTATTCTTGACTGGTCGTGAGTACTGTATCCTAATACTTTTAAAATACTAGAATTTTTCTCTTATTGGTGAATATTGATAGTGTTAGGTCATGATGATATAAGCTTTGACTTCACAAGATATATATATATATATATATACACACACACACACGCTTGAGATGTGTATGTTTTGATATATATACCATATCAAAAGAAAAAGATGAGAAACAAATATCTCGTAAGTAGGACCGACCTTGAAGATTTGAGTGCCGTGTGTGGTACCATTTCATTTAATTAAGGATTATATAAGAAAAAATCTATTATACATTAAAAGCATAGTTTTCATGGTGCCCCTTTCATTTTTTCTTTTGAATTTTCGGCTTTGTAGTATAATTGATCTTTTTGAGTTGCCTTGTTTATTTTTTTAAATAATAAAATACATTCTAATTTTTAATTGAATAAACTTTCACATAACCATCTTAAAAATGGAGTGTCTCAATAATGTCTAAATTTTTCACAAAATGAAAATCTAAAAATTTTTCAAAAATTACACCTATAACAAAAAAATTTTTGATACCCGTGGGATGTTGAGGCGACATTTAATCGCACCTCCTACACGCCCTCAGTGTCGCCTCTGCTTGAAAGAAAAACTCAAAGCTTAAATCACTTCCGTTGCCAGGAAAATAATGGTTTACATATCATCATATCATGTATATATATATATATATATATATTAGTTTGTAGCATGTGCTATAAATTTGCTTATTGAATTGGCCTCTTCTTTTGCAGTCTCTACCAATAAATCCTACAAAAGAGAAGTGGAAAATAGACATTAAAAATAAACACAAGCACACAATCAATCAAGAGAATGTCAAAAAAAAAAAAAAGAAAGGGAAAATATATTGATTCTCATGATCAAGAAATTGGTCTTCAAGTTTTTGCAACAGTTGCTCGATCAGTAGCCAACAATAGAAATTGTGGATGTTTTTGTTAAATATAGTCTCTCTAATAGCAACTTTATATATATTGTTAGCAAAGTTGGGAGCTGATTATGCAACTACAATGCATAACTGATAGTTTCCTAATTTGTTCTCAACAAATAGTTGAAGACCAACTTACTAGTCGAACAATAAATTTAAAAAGCAAAGAGCCATTTTCTCAAGGTAAAGTAGATTACTTGTGCATCAATCAATCGTTCAACTGTTTTCTTGTTTGATTCTTGGAGCTCGCCGGCAATTAAAATTTCATCCAAAATATAGTATGCCTTCAAGAATAATGAAACCAATTAAATTTGATTATTTGGAAATATAGTGTAATTTTTAACCAATTATGTATGGAATGAGTAATTAAATTGTTTGTAGTTTGTACCATATTCGTCCCCCCCCCCCCACCTCTTTGGGTACCACATTCCCTGATTTTGGTGGATAGTTACATTTAATTTAAAAACAAAAAAAAAAAAAATGTAGAATTTGATGAAGAAGAATGCATATACCTTGTGAAAGTTGAAAATCAAGTCCAACTCGCATACCTAGTTATTAGGAAGTAAAATGAATTAGTATTTGCACAAATATTTAGACGATCTCATAAAAATTATGAGTATTATATGCGATGTAATAACTATTCTAACATGCTTACATTTCCGAAATAACGATCGAGTATCACGACAAAGTGATGAATTATATCTAGAATCTCTAGCTCGTTATCCTCGTGGTTAACACACATGCAAAAATACAAACCTGCATATCTGTATTCACTTATCTTATTATATATATTAATTGAGATATCACGAATATATTATCTAAAATTGATCAATGGTAGCAACAAATATAGTCATTCATTAGATAATATTACCTTCGATAAACTACTTTAAACCCACTCCATTCTACAAATTTACAGAGCTTTGGCCCTCGAGTAAGAATCCTTCCGCTCAGCTCTCTTACAACCTTAGATCAAATAGAAATTTAATTAAAACCTTATATTTGTTTTCCCTAAACAATAGAAGTAACAGTATATTTGTATAGATTGAGTACCTTATTTCTTTCGTTTTGGGAATAAGGTGAATACCATTTTGCCAACCTCACTTTCCCTTGTTGACTAATAAGAAGCACAAAGTGAATCTGTATGCCAAACATGAAAACACAAAATGATTAAATTTAAGAGGGCAAAAATCAAATTATGTTAGGAATAAAAAAAGATGTAATGTGTTATTTTACTCATTGTGCGTAGCAAAATCAACGCAAGCTGGAATCATTATCAAGCAGTTTGCTTCATGTATAATATATACAGTGATGCACTTACAGAGATTATAACATTCCCATAAATTTTATTTTATCTACACACGGCATGTTATTATGCATATGTGACACACATTTAAGCTACAAGTGTGGAGTGTTTATAACTTAGATGCGTGCCACATATACATACATACATGTTATTATGTCTGCGTGTAAGCAAAATAAAATTCATCATAACATCCCCCTCCAAAAGATAGTATTTGTAATAATCGATTTGGTTATTTCCCTATATACCCCGATTCACTTTTCTGTAGGTGAATAAAGATCAAAAAATACCCTTAATTTACCACTACTTGTAAACGAAATCAATGAGTATAGATCAAGATTGACGAACAAAACATGAAACAAGTTAAAAATATATATAATAGACATTCGAAAGGAAAACATAGAGGAAAAAGGTTGCAAATTAATTACCATGATATACTCGTTCAACCTAAAAATCACTTCTTGTTTTGCTTAAGAAACTAAGGTAAAAGGCAACATAAATCCTTTAATAAAGGAAGAAATAGTATGATCCCAAGCAAAAGAAAAACAGTACTGGCACTTTTGTCGCATCTGAGACAAGGAATTTGTGACCATGTGGCTGTCTTAAAATGACCGACTCTTTGATCAAATCAATAAAAATTTTGAGCTTTATATCAAAATTGACTGGTTCAAGATGACAATTTATTGATGCTAAACTAGTCTAAATTAAGGGGATTGGACATCAATGGTAAAGATTTAAATATTGAACAAAAATATTATTTTTTAGTAAATGTGTCAAACATATTAGAGTATACGTAAGTTTTAGAATGATTTTTGAAAAGCTAAATTAACAGCATGCTTGAACACCCAAAGCATTCTGCTAGCTTTGTATTAAGCTGCGCGGGTAAGTTTTTGAAATTAGTTTTGCTGCTCAGAATTCTTTTGGAAAGTGATTTTCGATAAGAGTGTTTGCAAGTACTATAAGCAAAAGTAGAAATTGTCTCAAATATACATCATTTCGTTTCATTTTTTTTTTATTTCAAAAGTATATATAACTCGGCTAGCCTTTAAACCTCCAAAACCCGAATGCTACCTCGCTAGGAGATTTAAAAGAAGAACGAGAAAGATAACCAAAATCCCAAATTATATACAAATTTAGTGAATCCCTCAAGCCTAACATGAATAATCAATTATGTAGCGACAAGAAAATTTTTAGACACGTTTTATAAAATCGCTAGTCTTTCGGTAAAGATTTTTTTTAAGGATTTGCGTCTCTCGTCTATTTATTTTAAAGAAGAACGTAAATTTGTATAATCGAATCTTGTTTTTTCTGGATTTTAGAGTCGAGCCCAATTAGTAAATTAAGTCTGTTATCCAAGAAATTCAGCCCAAATTTCAGGCCCTGTTCAAAGCCTAAGAAAATTTAACCCTATCTAAACTTTGAAGGTACGTTGAATTCCATCAGGCTTGGGCTAATTGATTCTAGCTTAACTCTAATCACAACTAGATTACTCCCTTATCCCCAACTTAGTGCCCTGCTGCAACAAGAAAAGCCTATCAGACTCCTCCCAATCTCTCAATTTGACTCACGTAGGGACTCATCTCTCTTTTGGAACTACATATACATCTAGATACATACACCCAGCAACTCAAACATTAACATTCACGCCAGAAGAAATACACTCTGCAAATTCCATTCAAAGGTATATACATACATATACATTATCCACACACACACACACACACTGGAGAGAACAGAGCAGCCATCTCTGCTTGTCTTCGTCCCCGCCGCCCCAGCTGCTAGTCCTCATCTTCAAAATCGACCAAGTTCGATACCGCCCACTCGTGACACCACCACCACCGTCCCTTCCACCCCAAGAAAACAGTCGACACTGCCTTCTTCTTCGCAAGAACCTCCAAATTGACCCAAAATTTAGCCAATGTCAAACCCGTTCATCGCCCCTGTTCCATCGAGCACAGCCTCAGTGAACCCCATCATCGCGACCTCTTCGGCTCCATTGAGTCTCTACCGTGACCCATCTGCCATCCTCGAACCGTAGCCTCCTCGTGAGCCATCATCTCCCCACAACTAGAAACCCAATCGAGCCTCCATTGCTCCACACGAGCACCCAAGTCACGGCCTTGTCCTCGAACCTCAACCCAAACGCCACAAACACGATCCAACCGAGCCTCCACCATCCGTTGAACTCGCTGCCTCTCAACCCTTTGAGCCTCGGTCAACCAAGGCCTCGCACCACAGCCCCTTGAGCCTCATCGCATCCCATACCCGACCGCCCAAGTTTCAAACCCTCGAACCTCCTTGAACGCAGCACCAAACCGCGCACCACACCCGAGCCACTCCAAGAACCCAACCTGCGACCCCCTCTTCATCGCTCGAACCTGCACCAGCCATCGAACCCAAGCCACCTCGACCCCGAGTCCCTCGACCAAACCCAGACCCTCTCTCTCTCTCTCTCTCTGATTCTCGTTCTACACGAATTGAGGGTTAGGGATTGAGTCTTGAGATAAATTGAATTCAATTTTGCACCTCAGGTCCCAACGTTTTGATCTGTGTCACGATAGCCCCTAGAGTCTGGTTGATGTTTTATTTAGTCTCAAATGTTTCACCTCAGCAGAGTTCAGTCCCTCGATTTTTAAAAGAATCTGAGTTGGTCAAAAACCTTTAGGTCCAGTCAATTTTAATTCCTTAACTTTTGAAATACTCCATTTCAGTCCCTAAAGTTTCAGTTAAACTATTTTAGTTTCTTAGTTTTGAAATACTCTATTCTAGTACTAAATGTTTTGAAAAGTTATATCCTGCTCCAAAAACGTTTATAATTTCCCATTTAAAACTCATACTTTTATTTAATTTTAAAATTTCTAACTTAAACTATTAATTTTTGTAGACGAGGCGCGAGTGTAATTAATCAATTTCAAGACTTCTGCTCAAACTTGAAAAAGCTCATTTGAGGTAGGTTCTTCTTTTAGAAAAGCTTTTTATTAAAACATGCGGATTATTGGGTAACTTATATGGTAATTATGTGCATTAAACTGCGATTATGAGAAGTATGATATATACATGAAATTATTTATGAAGAATGAGAATACTTGCTAGCATGAGAACTTGCATATTAAATGCATGAGAACGCACATCTTGAATGTACGACTTTATCTGAGAACTGAAATCCTATCCTTTTTGAGAACTTAATTGCATGTTTATATGTGATATTGCTATTTAAGTTGACTATTATATGCGTTGAACCTACTGAGTATTTCTATGAAATACTCACCCATTTCATAATTTGATAATTTTCAGATCCTGGAGTCGGTGGCGCGTATGATGGTGGATATTGATTATTGAACCTTTTTTTATTAATTTCAGCACTATTTAAGATTTTATTATCAAGACTTTATTTCATTTGATTTGTGAATTTTTTTTTTGTAAACAACAAATTTTATTATTTATCGAAATAAGAACTTTCGCACTTTACCGTTAGTTTTAAGCGGCCAGATTGTTTGAAAAGTTGTTAGAAAAGTTTTAACTAACGTTTCGGGTATTCAGAACTCGGGGCGTTACAAATTAGGCACAAAATTCCATGGAGAAGCCATTGACATCGAAGCAACAAATTAGACCCAGTAAAAAACTAAAAACCAAGTATTTTTCAAATTTAAAACTATATATAGTAAGTAAATTAAAAAATTAAAAAAGAAAAAAAAAACAACTGTTAAATTAGTCATGTTTAGTACACAAAAAATTTGATACTGTTGACAATAACTAGAAGAGTTTTTTTAATGAACCAGATCTGGAGGCTTATTAGAAATTGTAGTAACTACAGAGGAGGAGGAGGAGGAGGAGGAGGAGATGGTTGTATCGGTGTATGTTAATCTTTTCCTTGGCATGACATAAAGAGATGATATACTTTGACAATCATCACCATTTTAATTAAATAATAATAAAATGGAGAGAAAACTAGAATAATAGAAAGCATGATGATGGGGGCATGCTTGGAAAGTGGATTGAATTAATTAATACAAGCAATTTGTTTCTTTTCTTTGAGGCAATAAATACAAACAAAACTTGAGATGAATGAATGAATGAATAATACCTCTCTAGTTTTCCTGCTACAACCAATCGAGTATTACTTAGTTAGTTATTATTATGCTCGATCACGCGAAATGCCTCTCCCTAATTATCGGGAAGAAAGAAATAATTAATATTAACTAACTAACAAACTATAATTTGTAGAATTGGGAGTTATAAATTATGCAATATTTTGGTTTAATAATAATAGGTAGCAGCATATATATATAAAAGCAAATTCAGCAATCATATATAGTTAAACATATTTGTTTGGTGTTTGATTATATAATATACTATATATATAATAATAAAAATGTATAGATAGATTAGTTAATTAGAGAGTGATGTGTAGAAAGAATAATTTTCTTGGTAAAAGTGATGGAGTTTTGAATGTTGATTTTTTTTTAAATTTCTAGTTAATAATAATAGCATGCATGCATTTTGATCCCAAAAATTGTGCCACACAAATTATAAATCATCTCCCTCTCATGGGATACAAACAGAAAATTATATAACCACCTACGCTAGCTCTCACACTTGGTGTTTGGCTAGCTGATACGGAGGAACACCTATTTAATTTGCCCTCTCTTTTCTTGCCTTTGCCTTTTAATTTTAATTATTAATTAATTATCCTTTCTGTTTTAAGATATATATATTTATTATACTCATTCATTCATTCATTCATTCATTCATTCATTCAATTCTCTCTCTCTCATGCAGGCCCCGTTGCTCACCTACCAACAATAATATTGTTAACAGAGACTGCTAATATATATCAAAGAGAAGAGGAGAGGAGAGAATTTATTTGTCAGATATAAAGGGAACAAATAAATATAATATAGGTTGCTTCCCTGCAGGAATATATTATTTATAATGCATGATGATGATGATGATGATGATGATGATGATGATGATGATAATGATAATAATAATAATAATAATAATAATAATAAGAGAAGAAGAAGATAAACTTAAGATGAAGACAATTCTCATCATGATCATAATATTTGCATCTGTTAAACATCACTATCATCTCAAGCTTTTCATCATCAACCTCTGCCTTTTTTGTATTTTATACTACTAGTTTTGATT
>CAVNYN010201592.1:0-67190 GCA_963692815.1 Nyctanthes arbor-tristis
TTTCTTATTATTTGAGACTATAATTTGATGGTGATAAAGTAATAATATAGCCTTAATAAAGTGACCTTCTTGTAATTACGTATAACTTTAGTGATATAATTGTTGATAATTAAAGTGGAGAGACATAATTCCTATTAAATTAAAGTTCTTAATCTAATTTGGTGATATAATTGTTGATAATTAAAGTGGAGAGACATAATTCCTATTAAATTAAAGTTCTTAATCTAATTTGGTGATATAATTGTTGATAATTAAAGTGGAGAGACATAATTCCTATTAAATTAAAGTTCTTAATCTAATTTGGTGATATAATTGTTGATAATTAAAGTGGAGAGACATAATTCCTATTAAATTAAAGTTCTTAATCTAATTTGGTGATATAATTGTTGATAATTAAAGTGGAGAGACATAATTCCTATTAAATTAAAGTTCTTAATCTAATTTGGTGATATAATTGTTGATAATTAAAGTGGAGAGACATAATTCCTATTAAATTAAAGTTCTTAATCTAATTTGGTGATATAATTGTTGATAATTAAAGTGGAGAGACATAATTCCTATTAAATTAAAGTTCTTAATCTAATTTGGTGATATAATTGTTGATAATTAAAGTGGAGAGACATAATTCCTATTAAATTAAAGTTCTTAATCTAATTTGGTGATATAATTGTTGATAATTAAAGTGGAGAGACATAATTCCTATTAAATTAAAGTTCTTAATCTAATTTGGTGATATAATTGTTGATAATTAAAGTGGAGAGACATAATTCCTATTAAATTAAAGTTCTTAATCTAATTATTGACAGCCAAATATCATTAATCCATTTGCAAGTAATAAAAATTCAGTAACATTTGATACAATTAATCTTGTCATGATTTATATTTCTTTTTTCCTTAATGACAACGGAAATAACAAAGTATCTCAGATAATTGATAAAATGAAAGAGATTCATATAATTTGCATTGACAATAAATTTTGATAACAGAATTTTGGTTGTGAAGACAACCAGCAAGAATATTAAAAGATAATGTAATTAATTGGATTTAGTTCATATAAAAAAACCAAAAAAAAAAAAAAAACAAATCACATGGCACAACTCATTTTATTCATGTGTATATTTATGCATGATTGCATTGTAGTATTGTAAAAGTAAATAATATCATATTTTATATTGTACACGTACCTATCTTAGATGAAAAGCTGAAAATGAAAATAAAGTATAACTATCACTAAAATACAACAAATGAAGTCTCTTAAAAGACGAGATACCAATATACCTAAAAATATCATACAATACCAATGTCATTGCCAATGGTGAAATTAAAAGAAGTCTCACCCATGCGTTGCACAGATATGTGTTATCGGATTTACATAACAAAGTCAGTAAATATACAATTTTGATTTAGTACTTGACGCGTTAAATTAATATTTTATTAATAACATATTTATAATTACTATTTTATGTACTCGATTAATGATTTACTATATTTTACTTTTAAATTATTAACTTATTTAATATTATTAGTTAACAGTCTAATATATGCATCAGACATGTAATATTTACATACTCGTATTCGCTTGATACGCGTTCAGATAAAAATTTTCATACTTATATAAAAAAGTATATTCGACATACCCTTTTTAACTGGATAATATCTCATTCGCCACATGCCTTTTTAACTGGGTGATACTTCGTTTTATTTTGTGCAAGTATCTATTATTGAGAATATTCCAGATTGTGTGACTCTTCCCGTTGATTTCTCTACTAATACTAGCAAAAATAAAGGCCCGACACAGTCTTGGCGATTTCCTTACTTATTATTGTATTGTACCATATTTAGAGGTGCTAGAATATATTCCGTAATTAGTATATTACTTGCTCATTACTCCATTGTAAATCTATAAATTGTACGTGAGTTCGTTCAATAAAATTCATTCAAGCTCAAAACATTTTACCCATAATATCAAATTATTATTTTAGTCTAGTAAATAACAAATATAATCCTTCAAAAAGTAACATGATTTTATAATGACAATCGTTTGAGTTATAGTGAACATTTGTATCAAAATTAACGTATAAGTTTGTTTTTTAAACAACATGGGTTCAATATTATGCAGAATAATTTAAAGAAATGTGATAATGCCTGTTCTCTCCTTATATCACAGAATATTACGTTGATCGTTTCTAGGATCTTGCATGAAATTCTTCTCGAACCTTTAATAAAAACAGGGCATTTAATTTTTTATTAGGGGCTGAAGCATATTGTTTAGCTGTCAAACTATTGCAACTTGCTGACATGGACCATGTGATGCTTCAGATATTACGCACCACTTTACATGATTTACATAGTGCCATATGGACAAGTGTTCATATAGATTCCATGAAGTCTTATGTAATTAAAAAACAAGTAGACAATGCACTCCTATGGATTGTTTGCAAGTACGGTGATAGAATTTGTTTGAGGGATTTTGAGAAAGCCTAAAATTTTAAAAAAGAAAGTCAAAAAGACCTTTTTATGTACTGATTTGCAAAGAAAGAAACCGGAGACAAGTAGTGACATGTAAGTCTTCAACGCAAGTTTTAAATTTTATTTTCTCTGACATGTATCTTTGATGCAGGAGTTGCTTCACTAAAGGAGGCCAAACAAAACAAACAACCCGTATTTGAAGATCTTTATTTGGATTATCTGGCAAATTTCAAATGGTGGCATGTAAATTAGATCATTGGTAGTTGTCCGTGGTTAAACGTCATGTATATTTTCCTTTGAAAGTCTTTAATTAAGTATACTCTTCTCCATCATTGTCTTTTGTATTTTTGAGTCAATTATTTTCTGTGTTAAGAGGCATTACAACTTTTGAAACTATTATACTGATCATGGTGGCCGAAATAATCAAGATTTGGATTTTATTTCAATGAATATATGTAACTATTTTTAATTCTTTGGTTGATTTAGCTGAATTACAAAATTAGAGTTGCTATTATTTTATGCTGCTTGAATTGAATATGGATGATTAGTCCGTTTATCTTTTGACCAATCACTTTCCCTTGTGGGACTCTTTCTTAAAACACCAGTGTTTTGTCACTGACGGTTGTATGTTGCAATTTTTAAGATAACCAATTAGGACTGAAAATGTTTATTTTAAGTCAAGAGGGTTTGCAATTTTTAAGATAACTAATTAGGATTGAAAATGTTTATTTTAAGTCGAGGGTACGCCAAGAAATTTAACAAATGTTGTAAATAAAAAAAGTGTTATGAAATATATATTGAATAAAACTTTAATTTTTTTTATTTCTCTTTTCCTTACTGATGTTGTTTATATCATTTTAGCAATTATTTATAGTGACATTATCATATGTTCAGTTGTTGCTTCCCGTGCATTGCACGAGTGAAAAAATTAGTTTGTATCAAAATTAACGTGTAAGTTTATTTTTTAAACAACATATCATAAATAAAGTATAATATACTAGTTGCATTGTCTAGAATTACGAATTGATATGCCAATCACAAATCACCACTGGATATTTATAGTAAAATATTTGAGTATTGAGCATAAATTTAGTTGCATAACTGAGCTTATAATTTTGGGTCATCTCTAAACATGTAATTCAAGTTCACAGGTTCAACATATATAAAGTTGTAACAATTAGCAATCAAATGATTGAATCACAATCAATTATAGTAACTATGAGTCTAGCATCTAGCCCATGCGTTGCATGGAAAGTAGTAAATATACAGTTTTGAGTTAGTATTCGATACGTTAAATTAATATTTTATTAATAGTTACCCGTTTATGTACTCAATTAATATTTTACTATATTTTACGTTTATATCATCTAACTTATTTAATATTATTAGTTAACAGTCTAGTAATATGTATGGGTATGTGCATACCCATATTCACTTGATACCCGTTTACATGAAAATTTTCATACTCATAAGGAAATACCTTCCTGACTTACCGTTTTAACTGAATAATATCTCGTTTCCTCACATACATTTTTAATCGGGTGATACTTTATTTTATTTTATACAAATATCCATAAAACAAATATAATCTTTAAAATGTAGCATATGTATATATAGTCTGCGGTATCTTTGCACCGCAGTTTTTTCGCTAAAAAATCTATTAATAAGGTCTTTTTCGACAACTAATTTTTTCCTATAGCGGTAACTCATGTGGTATTCTTAATTTTTTCAATTTTTATTCTCTTTTACCTAATCCATCTAATTTTTTGAAATAAGATTCATTAATTAATTTAATAACTAACATATATTTAATTTAATTGTTTAAATTATAGATAAATTTGATTATACAATGATATATAAGTGTCGATATCATTAAAATATTTATAGTTTATAATTTCTTTAGCAAAAAAAATTTGTAATTTATAATTCATAAAACAATGAAAATTAATTAATATGAATAAGAAACATAATTGATAACACGTATTCGTCAAATAATAATAAAACAATAGAAATAAACAATAACGATGAACTTACTTGATAACACATATTCATCGGATAATAGATTTTATTTAAGAACTTCTATTTTTTTAATAAATTTTCTTAATTAAATTGAATATTTAATTAAAACATATATATCATTAGTTTAGATTAATTAAAAATTATAATTGTAATTTTTTCTTAATATTTCCCGTTATAAATGTTAATAATTACGAATGTTTCTCTTTAAAGGGATAAACATTTTACACACTACAATTTATTAATTTCGTAACTATAAGCCACGAACAAAGCATGATTTTTATAGGAATTTTTGAATCTCGAAAAAATAAACTTGAAGATAGTAATACAAAATAATGTTCTTCTTCTCAATTGAGCTAATCAATATTAGAGGAAGTTAATTAATATTCAAATAAAAGAGAAAGAAAAATATTCACATTCATGTTTATTTAGGAATCCATATGAAACTATAACATTAATTAAATTAATTCTTTATTTCTTCCATAAATCCAATTTCGTATGTTTATAAATTTAGAGACGCTACAGAGAAACAATTATTAACAATTTAACATTTTATTTGAGTGAAAACATACAAGAATAGTAATATATAAATGGAAATTATTAACAAACCAAATAGTTGACATAATGGTTTAATAGCATGTTAGTCTTAATATGTAGATCACGAGATTCAATCATTCACTATTACATTTGTAATAAATTTTTTTATTAAAAGTGATAGCTGGTATGATATGACATTATAAGCAATTGTGCTAGATAGAGCTATAAGCAGTTGTGCCAGATAGAGCTTTAGGAGGGAAAGATTTCTAATTGCGCCAGATGAAATTACAATTGCGTAAGATAAACTGTCATTTAATATATATGTAGATTATATTTTTATATTGTAAAAAGTTTTTAATACCATCCATTGATACTACTATGATACCAGGAGATGAGATTGTGGAATGGGAACGGACGTGACATAAAAGAGACCATATATTAATTTTTTATTGACTCACATAATGCGGTTAAATTTTTTTTTTTTTGGAGCATCCATCATGCAGTTAATTAGACCACATTTAGTTTGAAGTAGAATTATATAAATTGTCTCACTTAAATCCATGTTACAGCTTGTGATTTGTCCACATATGTATGGTGAATTGTGCTTATTTGGGATAAATGAAAACCCTTGATTAAATCCAATATAGTTGGGGTTTTATCTTGTGCTCAAGCTTTTCTCTTTCTATTACGCCTATATATAGGCTATGCAAATTTAATTGGGTGACCGTTGGAGACTCCTTGTGCATAAAATAAAGGAGTTCTCTCACTCATTCTTGAGACTTTTGGCTTGAAAGAAGGTAGTCAATAGAGGTGGGGGATGATCAATATCTCTAGTGAAACCTTAAACTATATATTTCTATTTCTCAAGGATGATGATGTGATGATTCCTCTTAAATCTAAACTCACACTAAAACATTTATTTGAAGAATGTTCGAGTAAGTTCAGATTGATTTTTGTGGTTCCATATTGTAATTGTGTGTATATATATATATATATATATATAACACTTTGTAACCTCAACAAATTACGTCGCTGATGCGGCCAGTAACTCTTCTCACTTTGTGAAAGAGTTTTTATTATTAAAATACCATGCGAATTATTCTTGGAATAAACTACAACAAGTCGTGAAGGTGGTCCATTCTTTAATTTTAATTCTGAAGATATCCGTAAAACCAGTGAATCACAGTCCGACTCGTTCAATTACAGTATAGTTAATCGGAATCTCGTGTTTAATCTTTTATTACAAGTTTATTACCATAGGTGGGCTGCATGTTTAATGTGAACATGTTAAAAAAAAATAAAAATAAATATAGAAGGAAAAAGAAAGGAGACAGAACAAAATTGGTAAACAATTACCCTTAGTTAAGGAAATTATCGAATAGGAGCCAAAAAAACTGAGAAAATCGTTATTATTAAAGTGGCATAAAATTGTTAGGCTATTAGAATTCCGCTACGTTATCTTATTTGCCTTTAGATTACTAAATAATAAATTAACTTTAGAACAATTATACGACTACTTAGATAAAGAATATAGAACTATAGAAAATCTACCAAGATAATAATATAGTAAGACCTTTTAATTAACTTCTGAAAACTCTGCCTCTAACCTTAAAACAAGTCCTTCTGCTCTAGTGGACGTGGTTTTTTTTTTTTTTGGGTATCCCCCTCTTTTTGGTATCAGACCTATAAGATTACTTGGATTTAAAGAAGTTAGAATATTTAAACTTAGAATTAAGAGACAATAATAAAAAACTTCAAAAAGGAATTAGAGATATAAATAGTAAATTAGACTGTCTAAAAGAACAAAATAAAACTATTTTACAAAAACTTTGAAACTAGACAGAACTAAAAGTTTAGAGATAGAAACGAAACTTTTATTAGAAAAAGTTTTAGATAAGGTTTGAAGAACTTAAGAAAATAGTTTTATATTAAGTACTGATAGCTCTGTTACAAATAAAAACTATTTGGAAGCAAAAGAATATACTAAAATATTTCAAAAAGTAGAATCAGAATGATTTTCAGATTGTAGGTCTCAAAAGATACCATATCAAGTAATAGTAAAGCAAAATAATACTATAATAGCTCTATTAATATGACTTCATAAAAGATTGATACTTTAGACAAAAAAAACCTTTCCTAAACACAGTCCAGTCCAGTATAGAACCAGATCGGGCTCCAAATTTGGAGCCCGACATCCAATCACGTGCCGCCACCTCACCTAACACAAGTGACATGGCGGTACGTGATTAGCAATCGGGCTCCAAACTCGAAGCCAAATTTATTTCTATAGAAAAACATTCCCCAAACATATATGTACCTAATATAGAAAAACGAACTACAAAAATAAAACAGAAAAAAATAAGAGGTTTAAAACTTGAACCAATAGGAAAAGAAACAATAACCAAAACACAACCTAAAGCACTTAAGAGAAGGAAAGAGCATGATACAAGGCTAGAAGAAATTATAGACCCTCAACAAGACTATGAAAGATTTAGAACCCAAGGGTTCAGAATTCTAAATCTAGAGACTTTATATAATAGAGTTTTTGTAACATTCTGGAAAAATTTAACAATGAATGATAGCAAATTGAACACCAAACTAGTAGACTGTGAGAATATAATTGTATCAAATTACAAAGTTACAAGTTTGCCACTCAATTGAATTGGAATATGACAAGGTGATCGTACTGAATTGTTATAAGGCTTGTCACTTGAATGAATGCCAAGAATTTGAATGCGGTTATTGACGAACGTGATTGTTATTTTGAGGATGAATAACAACTTGAATTGCATTAGTTATGTCCTAAGGTCTACAAGGCTAATGCCTAAAAATTGGAATGGGGCCATTGACAATATGATCATTATTTTGACAATCATTGAATAGCCACTTGAGCTGCATCAATTATATCCTAAAATTGAAAGAATGTTATTCTAGTGTGGTTATTGGTTGATATGATTGGAAGCAAAATAACCTAATTATAAAACCATATTAAAGAGGACTCCCCGAGCAATAAGTAGATAAGCCTAAATAAGTCATTTGTTAAGATGATAAAACATCACATGAGAAAATAAAAAGGGACACTTGTCCTGGACTTTGTTGGCAAAAAGCTCTTAAACCTCCAATTGTACTCATTCTCATTGGCTACTCTCCTAATTATCTAAATACACTTGTCTAATTGCCTTGCTTTCTCTCTTAAAATATAAGGGAAATTCGTCCATAAATATTAAGGCCATTGGAAAATCCAAGAAAAACTTTCAAAAACGCTCCATTGCACTTGAAAAAGATCCCTCTACATATATAAAAATAATCCCTACTTAGAATATCACTTTGATTGAGAAATATCAAGGGTTTGAAGGCACTTTTCTACTTAGAATTATTCAAGGAATCTTTGGTCAAGAGGTGAGCAATTAATGCTTTGATTCTCTTTTAGCTTTCGTGAAGTTTTGATAAGATAAAGATGGATTTTGATTGAAGTCTTTCATGAAATGAACATGGATTTTGATGCATTGAAAAGAAAGAGGGATTTATTGCATTTGAATCACTAGTTGATACTCTACCTATTTTGTCTTTGCTTTGCTTTATTGCCATACTAGGAGCCATCTAATGATACCGAGATATGTGACAATTAGTATGGTATTTGCTTTGTGTTTGTATTGCTCTATGTGGAAATTCCGGTAGGGGTCAACCAAGATTTGATTATGGATCCACTTAAATGTATACGTCCATGATTGAATTGATATGAATCTTGCGCGCTACGAGTAGTAGTTTAACTAGTGATAGGGCCTTTGTGCATTTAAAAGCTTTGTGCATTCAATTATTTCTGTTAAAATAAATCTCTAAAACGAAGGATGAATCAAAGGTTTTTGTTACTCACTGAGTACTTTGTATTCACTCCTGTTTTTTACAGTTTTGTAGATGAACGAAGACATGATCTTTGGGAAGCAAACCATGAATTGGAACATGCTTGTGAACGGGAGTAGAGTTTTGTATGTAGTGAAAACATAAGTACGCCCACCTTTCTATAAAGATATTTTTGTATCAATAGTGATGTATTATTGAAAACTTACCTTTTAGTATAAAAACTTCTCAGTAGTTTGTCCCAACTAGGTTGATCAATAAAATAGTCCAATTAACGTAAGTTGTTGTGTTCTTTACATTGGAAACCTAGTGGTAATAGTCTATATATATCTAAATCAATAGTAGTCGAAATAAGTTTTTCAGCCCGAATCGCTAATGTCATGGTTGATGTCATATTTTTTTAATTATTTTTTATTATTTTATTTATTCTTTTCTATTTTAAATGACTAATTTGCGTAGTTTAACCTTGAAGTTTCATCATATTGTATAATTTAATCCTAACTTTTTAAATTTGACAATTTCAATCTCAAATCTCACATGTTTTTACATAATCTAACTTTTTACTTAAACAGACAACAATACTCTCCAATTCTTATTAACTTAAAATATATATATATATATTATACTAGATTCTCACTCGTACGTTACACGAGAATATTTTAGTACAGATTACGTAAGTCGAATTTACAATAATTTTTTGAGATAATCTGTTTGGGAGATTACCTGTAATAATTTGATGACTGTCTTATTCTGAAACGAAAGAAGTTACTATTAGTTACTAAATAATTTTTGAGATATAATGAACTACTAAATAGATACATTTATATTTAATAATAATGACACAATATACCATGTATTCTATGGAGTACATGGATGCAATGGCAAGCCCCTGTTGGACATATTGGGGGCTGGGCCCCCAATATGTCCAATAGGGGCCTATCACATAATCCATTAGACACCATTTAGACTCTATAGAAGGACTACACAACATACTCAACTAATTCAAGTTTCCATAGGAATTGAATTGAGTTTCCATTACAACAGATCATTAGTATGCTTCAAACTGCAATTCATTCATGACATACAAATTAAAGTGAGTCTCGAAATAAATATAGACAGAACCATAAAGTGAAACACATTATACGCCTTCAACCCAACAAAATATCAAAAAATAGAGACTTCTCATTTTTTTATTATTTTTTTGATACAATTGGAGGAACTTCAGGGAAAGGTATAGACTCGAACCCAAGATCTCGTATATTTGAATTTATAAAATTTCAAAGATATTCAAAATGCAAAGAGTCATTTTATAGTTTAAACACGGGTTTTGATTAATACAACATTAAATCAGGGTGCTACGTTTAATAGATAAGGACCTATGCCATGCCACGAAGTTGATTGGCCTATTGAATGTAAGAAAATGTTTCAATTAATGAGTTTATTGGTCTAATTGTTTCCGTTGATATACATTCATGTTTTTATATTTTCAACTAAAGTACAAATGTTTTTCATTCATTTTTTAAATTCCTATTGTTATATTTTTTAGCATTATTCGGGTGCTATACTAGTTCTTTAAAAAAAATGAAACAACTTGTTAGCTTAAGAAATTAACCTTATAGAATGTTAAAGACAAAAAACAATTTGATTGTTTTGTAAGTTCCGTCCCCACTATTTGTACCAAAGGAAAATTATAAAACGAACACTTCTGTCAATAAATATAAGTAATTCAGATGAAATTGGATAATTTAACGGGGGCGTGACTGTTTTTGGATCTAGGACACAATTTTTGAGGCATATTATAGAAATATCAATTCAATGTATAGGAGATCAATGTAAAAAGATGAAATTAATCTCCAAAGAATCAGAAAGAGAATTAAAAAAGAGAAAATATAATTTATTCACTTAGGATTAATAGTAATTGGAATAAAAGGAATGATAACGAAAAAATTTAGGAAGTAAAGTATTTGTTACTATATATGATGAAAGAATAAATAATATAGAAAAAAGAATGATAGCTAGTATGGAAATAGACATAAATAATAATAATGGGATAATTTACTGTATACCAGATTTTTTAGTGGCTAATAAAAGATTTTGTAGAAAATATAAAAATAGGAATACAAACTAAAAGATATGAAGAAATAGTTAGAGGAGATAATTTAATAATATCCATGGGATTTTTAGGAAGATCTTTTGATTCACATACTAGGTATAAAACTTATGTAGAAAAAGTAGTAAATCTAATGAGTAGTGAAGGTATTAATATGATAAAACCAAAAGAATACTTTGCAAAAGAATTAGCAAGATTAGATTGGCAGTTAGATAAACTCTTAGAACGAAAAAACTATAGCCCTAAAAGAAGCATTAAGCTACAAAGATGGCAGACGAAAAACCAACATTAGATTTATTAATTATTCTACTATAGAAAACTAAGAAGAAAATAAAGAAGATTCAGAATAAGATGCGGTACATTTAGAATTAATCAAAGAAAAAATAGAAAGGATTGTTTTCCCAAAAGAACTAAATTTGAATATTACAAAACAAGAGCTTTTAGAATTAGAAGAGCAATTATATCTAAATAAACAATTAAATGAAGAAGAATATTTGTATTATGACCAAGACCAGAATATTAGATCAGGAATAATTAAAGAAAATATTACAGAAATTTCAAATAACTCATGTTATCAAAAAGAATTAATGGAAAATGAAACTGTAATGACTTTTTCTAGTGTGAAAAACACCTTTGAAAAGACTGTTGAAGCGGAATTTAGCTATGATAGCTTGCCTCCAAGAAGATCTTATTAAAATACAAGATAAATAGCAAAAAGAGATGAAAGACCATTAGAAAAACCTACAGAATTCCAGGCATTGGCTAAAGGCTATATATTAAACCTAGCAGCACATGATCCTCAAACTTGGAGAAATGTAATAGAAGTATGGAAAAATTCTTTAATAGGACATTATTTTAGTAATTTTCAAGAAATGGAAACAATATAAATGTATAGATATTTAGAAACATTTTTAGGAAAAAGTGCTAAAGCAATGTAGGAAGCCAACAAATAAGATAGAGAACAAGACTATAATCATTTAAAAAGTAAAGGAAGTAAGCCATATAATTTTGTTAATAAGATACAAATTTTAGCAACTGGATCAGATCCTAATTCAGGTCATAGAGAAACATAAAGAAAGGCAATGAGAGAAATATAACAATAAAATCTATATAAATGGACAAAAGAAAGATATGTTAAGAAATTCTTAAATAAATATTATTATCTAACAACAATTTCTGGAAATACATTTAATCAAGATATATGAAACAAACTTTTTGATAAGCTATTAGGGCCCTTAGGATTAGAAATAACAGAAAAATAGAATAATTTTAGTATAGTAAAAGAAAATCCTAAATATCCGTGGACAATAGGGCAAAGAGTTCAACACATAATAAGGTGTTTAGAAAATAAATGTGTAGAACTTCAAATTCAAAAACACTTAAAAAAGACAAATTACAAATTTTGTAAAGATATTTTTACTCCTTAGACTTATGGAGCATCAAATTCTAAAACAAATCTTATCTTATCTTTAAAACAAATTCTAAAGTCGAATAGTGACTATATACAAATTTTCCCGTCAAAACCACAATCTTACTTATATATGCCTCTTTTTTATTTATTTTATTTTAATAATGATATAGACAAATATATATAGACACACATATAATATACATATTTTCAACTAATTAAGCTTCAAATTAAATCTTTAATATCTTTTGTATATGTTTTTATTTTATACACACATATATAATTTATATATTAATAATAAGAGAAGTCCTTTGGTGTTGTAATTTCCTGCCACTGGTCTGACATCATAAGAATACTGGTGACGTCATTGATAATGTCATTGGTAGATAATAATTAAATTTGTTTTACATTTTTTCCTCTACTTTCTGTTTTCATTTTATTATCCATTTTTTAAATAATTAAGAATATCTTCTTAGAGAATTTATAGGAATCTCTTTGGATAATTATGAGTTTTATTCTGATTGTACTGGATAAGAATTAAATTTGTTTTACATTTTTTTTATTTTTCCCTACTTTTTGATAAAATCACTTAAATATTAAAATAACTTTCAAAAACTTTCTTCCTTAGAAACAACCGGGAGATTTTTTGTATTAATTAAGAATCTTTTTCTTAAATAAATTTATAACAAAATAAATTTCATTTTGATTAAGAGTTTATATTATTTTTTTATTCTCTATTTTGTGTTCCCTTTAAAGCTTTAATTTTTTCCACACGTAGGTGCAATATAATCGGTTGTTGATTTGATTAGACAAATTTTTTTACAATATTAGTTTTTCTTAGTAACACTATTATTATTTTATTTTAAAAATGATCTAACGCCAGATATATAACACCAAATGATCTATTGTGATTTCTCATGTGGTGTACCTCAATGCATCGTATGGTACTATTAACATACTATATTACATAGTATTAAATCAGAACTAAGTGTGACTGTTAAATCAACTGTATATTACTTTTATTGCATTTAATATATATTTGACTGAAAATAAGTACATATTATTGCTATTGTTCTCCCCGTGCAATGTACGAGTGAGAATTCAAGTATACGTAATTATAATATATATAATAAAAGTTATATCTCATGTTTGAATTTTTGAGTCTAGATATTTTCTAAAAAAATAAGTAAATAAATAAATATATATATCTACTCTCCCACTTATGTATATATTTTTATATTTTATGATTTCAGTCTTATACACATTCTCATATTAATATATATTATTATATATACGTATATAAGTTTGGAGATTGCAAGTTAATCTCAAATCTTATATTTTTTCATGTATGCACTTTTATAATTAAGCTCTAAATTAATGTCTAATCTTATACTATTTATTATCCATTAGTATTTGGTATATTTATTCTGTTAGTTTTTTCGGCTTTCGTCAAAGATTTTATATTTCTTCAAAAGTCTAAGAGTTGGCAGGCAAATTTCAAGTCTTGGGTTATTGGGACTTATCATTTTGATTAAGTTCCTACTCGTGAGATTGATGAAATAATAATAACAATAATAATAATAAGAAAGAAGTAAAATTAAGTCAATTTCAAAACTTTTACTTTAATTCAATTCAATATGATAGACTACGTGTCATACAACCTATGGCTATATATTTACTACATTAGTTAATTTATTATTATTATTTGTAGGGATCTATATATTGGTAAAAATTTAAATTGAGATGATATAATAGTAATAATATTTGATGACGATGATTTCGAATAAAAATAAAAAATTCTTTTAATTCTTTTTAAAGTGAAAGTGGTTAAAATTAAATCAGTTTCAAAACTTTTACTTTAATGCAATTCAATATGATAAATCACGTGTCATAAAACCTATGGCTATATGTTTACTATACTACTTAATTTATTATTTTTTTTGTGAGAGCTATATATAGGTAAAAATTTAAGTTAAAGGGATACAATAGTAATAATATTTGATGATGGTGATTTAGAATAAAAATAAAAAATTCTTGTAATTCTTTTAAGAGTGGAAAGTGGTTAAAAATTAATGTTAATTAGGGTTAAATCATATAGAATTTATCCTTTGTCGTAATATTATTTCCCTTGGGTCTTTTATAATAGGAGGGTATATACTTTTAGATTTTGTTAGAATGGATTTAGTTAATAGTAATTTCTTTGGAGAATATATGACACTATATGAGGAGATGTGAAAAATATTTTTTTCAAGAATATATGATAGAAAATGAATACGATAAAGAATTCATTTTGATAAATGAATGCCGTCCACACTCCAAATCTGTTATTAGAGTTCTTGTGCTGATACTTATTAAACAAAAATATGGATGTAGGGTAATCTTGGAGTTATATTAATTTTATATGCTCTCTTTTCCATTTCCAATACTCAACGTGAAATTAAATTTATATTAAAAATTCCTCATTAATTCTCATTTATTAGTTAAAAGTACTGTTCTATGAATGACAATTTAATTAGAATTGTGCCAAGTAAAAAACGTTGTACGCAATAAAATTATAATTATTACTAACGTATGTATATGA
Source organism: Nyctanthes arbor-tristis (assembly GCA_963692815.1). Classification (NCBI taxonomy): domain Eukaryota; kingdom Viridiplantae; phylum Streptophyta; class Magnoliopsida; order Lamiales; family Oleaceae; genus Nyctanthes; species Nyctanthes arbor-tristis. The sequence goes on from CAVNYN010201592.1 coordinate 14,980, forward strand.
GTGAATAATACATAACAAAATTGCGATTGTCTAGTTCTTTAAATTATCAAGCATTTTTAGGGCTAATTATTCTATTTCGTGCAATGCACAGTTATACAACTAGTAATAATAAAAAGTTATAGAAAAAATAGGGGATATAGCACGAGAAGATGTTATCTTAGAAAATCAAATAAAAGAAAACTGTATTTAAATAAAGAAGAACATGTTAGAAAATTTAAACCCGAAAGAACCTATGAGAATAAATTAAGTTGTTTTGTATATAATAGAAATGGACATTTAGCTAAGACTTATCCTAAGAGAATCAATAAATATGATAAGAGAAGCACTTTAATAGAATGTACTAATGAAGATTTAATTCAACTAGATGAATTTGTTTCGGATCAAGAATCTATTTACCGTATAATTTCGATAGAAGATATAATAAAAGATCAAGAGATTGAAGAATCAGATTATGAAATAATAAAGGAATTTTCAAACCTAATAAATGAAAAAGATTCCGAAATTTCGGATGAAAGAATATAATCTAATGAATATTACTGAAGAATGTAAAATATATAACTGGAATAAGAATGAAGGAACGGATAGTATACCATTTTTTTATGTAATTAGTATCCAGCTATAAAATGCAGAGCAAAATGTAAAGACTGTTTTAAAGAAGCATGTGTAAGATGTTTAGAACCAAAAAAATGTTATTACCAGAAACAAGAGAACATATTAAATTTCAAGAAATCAAAATACTAAGAAAATGAATAGAAAACTTAGAAGACATGCAAAAATTAAGATTAGAATTACTAGAATATAATAATAATAAAGGAAAATGAAGAATAAAAGAACCAAACATAGAAAATTTGCAAATATCCTATGTACAAGTAGTATGTAATACAAAAAATTTAAAAAGTACTAAAGTAAAATGTCAAATAAGAATAGAAACATATACAATAGAATGTTTTGGATTAATAGACTCAGGATGTAGTAATTGCATTATTAATAAAAAATTAATACCGTCAAAATATATAGTACAAGCTAAAAAACCAATGGAAGCAATGGACGGAGACTTATATAAATATACATAATTACTCAGACAAATTAGTAAAATTAGCTTTGAAACAAATTGTGGGCAAAACATAGACTATACATTACCAGAAGATTCAATTTGGGTAATAAAACTAAATTTAAGAAATACAGACTTTATAACAAGATAGGACTAAGTTTCTTATTAAAAGATAATTGTAATATTACAATTACAAAAGATTTTATATATTTACAAAAACATACTTTATTTAGCCCTACAAACACTACTAATTTTCTATCAAAGTGCGCTGAGAAATGTGGCGGCAGCCCTCTAGAAAAGAATTGCCCATGTAAAAAAGAGAAATGTCAAGAAAATTCTTTAGAAGAAAATAGTATAGATATAAATATAGACATAGAAGCTAGAATTAGACTTTGAAACCAATGACTTTCTAGATAAAGAAAAAATTTATTATACTTTAGTTCTCTATTCTAAAAAGCGCGTCTAGACGCGAAGTAGAGTCTCCAAGCGTCGCTTAGCCTCCACGCCTCGCTTAGGCACTTTTTTCCGCCTAGGGGCTCTTTTTTTTTTTTACTTTGAAGATATGGTTAAGGTATCTATTTAAACTTTAAAACTAAATATAAAAGACCAAGACAATTATTAATTTACCTCAAAGTTCACAAAATTTTCTTTATATATTCACTTCTACAGAGACCTATCTTATTTATAAGTTACAATTATGTTGTTTGTTTACAAAACTTTCAATGTGGGACAATTATTTAAACTTAAAACTAAATATAAAGGACCAAAATAATTGTTAATTTGCCTCAAAGTCCACAAAATTTCCTTTATATAGTCACTTGTACAAAGACTCATCTTATTTATAAGCCCCAATCATGTTGTCTTTTTACAAAACTTTCAATGAGGGACAATCAAACAGTTAAAACAATACTACTAAATTTCTTATTCAAGTTGGAATTTTTTTTGCCAATCAACTTCTTTAAAAATCATCATTATTATATTATTTTTTTAACAATAGCCAAGAACAATTGTTTTAATATATAATATTACTAGAATTTGTAACATTATAAAGATTTTTTTAAAGAAAATTATTCAGATTTATAATATGTTTATTGACTCTATTTAAATTATATGTGAAATGGGTTTTCTTACTTTTATTTTAAGTGGTAAGTGTTATTTATTTTTGACAATTACATTATTTTTGTAATACTTAATCCCTATAAATGTATAATAAAGTAGAAATTGTCTCTCTTTTACCTTTTGAAAATATCAAATTTGTATTATAAAAGTGTTAAAATTATAAAGTAGATATAATATTTATGATTTTACATTTATTTTCTAATTTGGAATACATATTTCAAATATTTAATAATTTTAGATTTCTTAAAATAAAAAAAATGAAAAATGAAAAACGTTTTTTAACGCTTAAGCGCTGCCTAGGCGCACTTAAGCTCGTTTAGTTATAGAACAAGCAATGGAACATTTAATATCAAAGTTAGAAAAATTAGAAATTTTAGGAGAAAATGTATTAAAATATTGGGAAAAAGATAAATAATTTGTGAATTTAAAAATAAAAAATCCAGAATATATAATTAAGACAAAAGATATAGAAGCAACAAATCAAGATTCAAAAGGTTTTAAAATACATATTACAGAATTATTAAAATTAGGAGTAATAAGAAAAACAAATAGCCCTCATAGATGATTAGCAGTTTTTATATTAAGAAATCACTCATAAATAATTAGAGGAAAATTTTCAGTAAATTTGATTTAAAATCTGGATTTTGGCAAATAAGAATGCACCCAGAGAGTATTGAATGAACAAGTTTTACTTGTCCAGAAGGACACTATGAATGGTTAGTTATACATTTTGGTTTAAAAAACGCACCTAGTATTTTTCAAAGAAAAATGGAAGATATATTTAACTAACACAGTAAATTTGTAGTAGTTTATATGAATGACATTTTAGTTTTTAGTAAAAATAGGCCATTTACATATAGTATTTTCAGAATTCATCAGACATGGTCTAATAATTAGTAAAATGAAAATGGCTTTTTTAAAGAATTTATACATTTATTAGAAGTAAATAGAGGAGAAGGAAAAATCAGACTGCAACCTCATATAGCCCAAAAAGCTTTGGATTTTACAGACAAACTAGAAGATTTGAAACAAATACAAAATTTTTTAGCATTGATAAATTATTGAAGACCTTTTATAAAAGATTTAAGAAAAATAGCAGGACCATTATAAGCTAGGACCTCTCCTACAGAACAAAGATTTTTTAACCAAGAAGATATAAAATAGTTCAAACAATAAAAGAAAAAAAAGTCTGCCAGCACTAGCTACGTAATCAGAAATAGACTATTTAATAATAGAAACTGATGGAAGTATATTAAGCTAGAGAGCAGTCTTAATTTGTAAACCTAACAAATATGCTAATAAAACTACAGAAAGAATTTGTAGATATAATAGCGGTAATTATAAAGAAAAAGGAAACACAAGTAGTATAGATATAGAATTATTAGCAGTAAACTACGCGCTAAATAGTTTTGAACTTTTTATTATCTCTAAGAACGAAATCACTATTATAACATATTGTGTTGCAATAGTTTATTTTATAATAAAATGAAAATAGATACTGGAATAGCCAATACTGGAATTAGTATAGATTTTGAGCATATTAAAAGAAGCGAAAATAAAGCAGTGGATATATTAAGTAGATTAATAATAGATAGAATAGCCAATAGTGGAATTAGTATAGATTTTGAGCATATTAAAAGAAGTGAAAATAAAGCAGTGGATATATTAAGTCGATTAATAATAGATAAAAACTTTTTAGAATTTGAAATAACATGATTTTTTCTTTTCAGATGTCCAGACCACCTATCAGACCTGGTATTCCCCCAACGAATAACTATGCATATCTCCTCCAGTGAATAGCTATACATCTCAAGTTCCTTTATAGACTTCATCTAGACATAACAGAACAGATTATCAAGATCGCATACACTTTGGTAAACAAGAACTTATTTGTTTTACAAATAGTAATATTTCTTTTAAAGCCTTAGACCATATTACATCATTAAGTAAAGAAAAAAAATGTCTTTTAGACAATCTTTGGATTTCTTATAATAAGAATCCAAAATATCAGAAATATTTTCTTGCATGTATGAATTCATTATCATAACATTTTAATCACAACAAAGCTAGATTTAAATTTTATATTGTTATGAAAAGAAGAACATTAGGTGTTTTCATAGATGGATAGGAGTTTTGGACATCATTAAAGATGTTAAGAACCTTATTTTTAAAGGATTTAATAACCTACACGACGCTCTTCCGATCTCAGCCAAACAACTTATAATATGATTAAATTTTTAATTATATTTCCCATTCTCTTAGAAATTTATCATATTCCTCTTTAGATTTTTCCATTAAACTATGTACCCACTATGAAGCCATACTGAGAAATTACAAAATCCTAAATGAAGCAATTGAGAAACTTATGAATGATAAACTTAATTATACTTCAGAAACATATCTCAGATTTAGAAAAAGAAGTAATTAGGTTAAACTCAACCTCCCAAAGGCTTCATTTCCCAGTCAAAATAAAAAGATTGAGATGGGTGGATATTCTCTAATGACTATTGAAATGGGTACTTCTAAGCCTAATAAATTAGAACCTAGTCCAGCCTTACCAGTAGTTGGTAAAGACTCATCAAATCTGGAAATAGCTATAAGCTTGCCAAAAGCTCAACACACTCAGAGGGCTGGTTAATTCTATTATAGAACAAAATATACAAAAGAAAAAAAATATAGGATACTCTTGGATAGCCCAATGGTAATTTTGATTATCTAGTAAAATACACTCAATCTCAAGATTTTCATACTCAAGACAAAGGAAAAGGAATTATGTCAGATATCCAAGACATCCAAGACTCAGAAACAGACTTAGTTTTCCTGAAAATTTTCTTGCAAAAATTGAATAAATGCAAAAAACTCCAAAAAGCAGTGTGGACGAAGGACCATCAAGAAGAAGAAAAAAGAAGACAGTCAAAAGGAAAAATTGAAAGCAGAATTAGTAAAGCTATTGAAGAAACATTTAGGCTAATATTTCTAGAAAAAGATAAGGAAGAAAAAGAAAGCCAGCCTTATTCAGTATCAGAAAAAGATTCTTCAGAAAATATCCCAGTTGAAGACAACGATGAACAATTCAAAAACACCAATAATTCAGATGGTGGAATATCATTCGACTCTTTTACACTCCACAACTTAGACACATAAAAGAGGAAGACAAGACAAGATAGGCTAGAAGCCTATGAAAATAGAACCAAAGATTTTGAAGAGCAAAAGATTCCCACACTTTTCTACGTGTAGAGAAAATATGCAAAGAAAATAAAAATATTCTCCTCCCATACGGGTGGTGGGATATCCCGCCACCTGTGCTACAAAGAAAAGATCCGGGGTTTCCAAATAGACATGTGTAGAAAATATATGCAATGAAAAGATTCGGGGTTTCCAAATAGACACGCTTAGAAAAGAAAAGATACTTACAAGTGTAATTTAAATGTGTAGAAAAGAAAAGATTCTTATAAGGGTTATTTAAACTTTTTGCTCACCCGACGTTTCCAAATAGACATGTGCAGAAAAGAAAAGATTCTTACTAGGGTAATTTAAATGTGTAGAAAAGAAAAGATTCCTATAAGGGTTATTTAAACTTTTTGCTCCTAAGAATTTCCTATAAAAGGGACTCTCCAGATGGGTAGAAGAGGGCACCAAAAGAAAAACTCCCCGTTTTCAAAAGCACCCGAAATACTTCTATCCATTTTAGTTAAAAAATTTTCAATCCAAAAACTTGTATAATCGCAGAAAAAGCATTATTGTAAATTTTAAAGGTAGTATTCCAATACTTTTAATTTTCATTTAAGTCTTTTGGGGAGTTCCCGACAGGAAATCCTTAACTTGTAATTTACCCTTCCTAGTAATACATAATATTCTGTAAATATTTTTACATTCGCCCTGCGTACAAAACTTTCAGATAAAACCAAAAATGGCAGATGCAAATCCTCTTCTTTTGCAAAGAGAATCCGACTTCCCAGAAGTTGAGAGATCACAGAAGCCGTCATTGGATGAAACTATTGAGTTGTGCATCGGAAACTTCAGCTGGACACAGTTCTTCCAAGCCACTCTTATCTCCTTTGCCTGGTTTTTCGATGCACAACAAACATTCGTCAGTGTTTTTACAGATGCTGAACCTGCATGGCACTGCAATTCCCCTTCCCCCAGCAATTCTTCGTGCTCGAAGAATATCTGCCAAACTCCGAGAGATTCTTGGGACTGGGATTTGCCAGATTACACGTCCATCATCTCGGAATGGTCTCTCCAGTGTGCTGGATCCGTCATCTCTGGCATTCCGGCATCGGCCTTCTTTCTGGGATGCCTTGTTGGTGGGTTCATCCTTGCAACCATGGCGGATTCTTCTTTGGGTCGAAAGAAGATGCTTGCTCTTTCATGCCTAATCATGTCTGTAACTGGAGTGTTAACCGCATTATCCGCCAACATATGGAAGTACTCTGTTTTGAGATTTTTCAGTGGATTTGGCAGGGCACCAATTGGGACCTGTGCTCTGGTTCTGTCAACTGAGCTTGTTGGGAAAAAGTGGAGAGGAAATGTTGGGATCATCGGATTCATGTGTTTTTCACTAGGTTTTCTTTCTCTACCGGGTATTGCTTATCTCATCAAAGGTTCCTCCTGGAGACTTCTCTACCTCTTGACTTGTCTTCCATCAGTTTTTTACTCTGTTTTACTATATTTTCTCGTTCATGAATCTCCAAGATGGCTTTATATCAAGGGCCGGAAGGAAGAATTCGCCAAAACAATCAGAGGCATTGCTGCACTGGAGAATCGAAGCAGCTTAACTGAAAGCTTCTTCAACAGATGCCTTCAGTGGGAAAATCAAGAATCTTCAGACCTCTACTTCTCACTAAAGATCTTGTTGCATAAATCTTGGGCTTACTGGCGTCTAGCAGTAGTTACAGTAATCGGTTTCGGAATGGGAATGATCTATTATGGAATGCCGCTAGGCCTTGGGAACTTGGCATTTGATCTCTACTGGAGTGTGGCGCTAAACGCAATTTTAGAATTTCCAGCCTCTTTACTTACATTATTTCTTGTTGAAAAACTAAACAGGAAGCTTTCAGTATTGCTATTGGCTATATCGAGTGGGATTTGCAGTGTAACATGTGTTTTGGTTAGATTGAAAGGGTTCCAAATCGGACTAGAACTTGTATCGTTTTTTAGCGCAATCACCGGAGGTTATGTGTTGGTGATATACACTATGGAGTTGTTCCCAACGTGTGTTAGGAATTCGGCTGTGTCAATGGTGAGGCAAGCGCTCGTGTTTGGCGGCGTTTTTGGCCCCGTGCTAGTAGCTGCCGGGAGAAAGAATAACGGGGTTTTTTCATATGGGGTGTTCGGGGTAATGATATTTATATGTGGATTGTTCGTCGTGTTCCTGCCGGAGACAAGGGGAAAGACATTATGTGACACCATGGATGAAGAGGAGCAGATGATCAATGAAGTAGATAATGCATAATTGGTTCGTGTTTGTTTTACTTTACAAAATAAATGGTGAAAATAAATTATCTCCATTGTTGATCACTTTGAAACTTCTATATACGTATAGCAGAAGATCTCCACAGCTACTCCTATATTCAGGGGGGGGGGGAATCAGTTTTTAAATCCTTTTGGGGGGAAAAATAGTGCTTCAACTAGTGGTGGATCGTCAAGTTTCGATTACCCCTTCAACCATCTTCTAATTAGGATTTGAATTATTATCGACACACAGTACTTAATTTTCTTAAACTTTGATACACATATATAATAGGATTCTATTTTACAAGTGCTATAAACACGTGTGCAAGTAAAAATTCGCCATACTAATTGTTCAATTAGTTTAACAATAGTAAATCTTATACCATATATTACAAAGCCGATCTTGCAAGCGAGTCATTATATATTTATTTTAGACATTAAAAGATCACCTCCTTTTCAAAAAAAAAAAAAAAAGATCACCAACTCATTTCGTTTAATTTTATTATTATAAGAAAAGCTTAATTATCATCGCACGTATTTTATATTGGTCACATGAAATCGCCACTAATAATAATTAAAGAGCGATCATTTTCAACCCTTAGCTGAAGTTATTTTTTAGCCAAGTAAGATTTTTATATACATGCCAATAAGGCTTAGGTAGCCTATGTTAGAAGGCTAGGTTGAGGTCTTGAGAGCTAGTGGTCTCACATTCCTTAGCTACGACACACTTAGCTCCAATTCCACTGGAAATGAAAAATTCTGGCAACAAAATTTTTATGTGACCTTGTCATTTTAGCCAATAATAAGGGAGCCAATTGCAAAGTGATGGCCTCCTCTTTTGCTGGCGGAGTTTGTCATTTTCGATCAAATTGGGTGGGATAACTAGGTAGATAGTTGGGATGATAAAGAAATTATTTCTTTTTTATTTTTATTTAGGGAGTAAGTAGTGTAAATGTCATTTTCATGACATTAAAGATCTTATATGTGCCTATTTATAAAATGTTGGAGACACAAGACTTTGAAAAAAAAAAAAAAAAGAAGATAGGGACTTAATTGATCAATCTTTTTAAGGAGTTAGATCAGGCTCTATTTTTGGAGCCTGATCGCTCAAGTAGTACAAATCTAACAAAAATAGCCTCATATTAGTTTTGGAGCTTGATCTATATATATCTCCTTAGAAAATTTCCTTAATTGATACAAAATGTAAAATTTGAGAATGATATGTGAAATTTAAACATCTTATTAATTATACACCATCAGGTTACAATGGAAATTAACCGCACTACGAAAGATGTGTGTGTGTATATATATATATTATAGAATATTATTATTGATACAAATACAAGTACCCATACATAAATCTAAAATATTCACCCCCGCGACCTTGTCTACATGGGGGCTGCTATTGGCCCTCTCACATGTGGTGGTCCACCCACGTAAGAGAGCCAATAACAGCCCCTCATGTAGACAGGGTCGCGACCCTCTCGCAGGTAAACACAACTCATACATAAATAGCTCTTTTTTTTTTTTAGGGAATGCATATAGCTTTTTAATTTCATATTGTTGACCGAATCTGACTTGTCCATTAATTCTAATCTGACTTGTCCATTAATTCTAGATTCTAGATCTTATTTCCAAACTCTAAAGTTTACCTCACACCAAAACTCCTCTCGAGTTGATGTATACGTGTCTTGAATGCGCAGCTTAATATGTGAGGTAGAAACTCCTTTTTGGAAATAACCTTTATGAGTCTCTCAACAAGTCTGATCCTTAAGACTTCACGTTGAAACAGACATTTCAGTTTCTATTTCATTTGTGAATCTTCAAAAGCATCTTTAAAAAGATGTGGATGCCCACCATTTTGGAAAGTAAATGCTTAAAATTGCACTCTAAAAGATTCTTTAAACTAATTTTTAAAAATAGAGAATAGAGTTTGGCTCTCCAAAATTAGAAATCATATAATCCATACTCTAGAATTTAGTGATCGACTACCATTTTCAGTGAGTATTTGTTTGTTTAATAAAAGCACATTTGATTATATAGCTATTTTATATCTAAAATGTAAAATAAATGGTCAAAAATAAATGATGAAATATAATGTTTCTTGTAAAAAGTAAAACAGATGGTAAAAATTAAAGATACTCTTTAAAAATAAAGATATTTTTTAATAAGTATCTGCGACATTGTTTATTTATTTATTGTGAAGTATTAGTTTAATTGTCACATGATGATATCGTTTTATTGTTTCGTCATTTTTGTATTTAAAATAGTTTTTCTTTTACTTTTTAAAAATGGTGAAAAAATAAAATGATTGATTTGAATTTGATCAAATATTTTTCTACTTTAAAAATAAAAATACTATGCTAACAATGTCTACTAGCAAATATAATGTAAAGTTAACAATTTAACAAGATTCTTTTGAAATCATTTTTTATCATTTTATTCATCATTAATGAAGAAACAGGTCAACAATATAAGTTGACACATTGATAGTGAAATCAAGCATTTTTACACACTGCAAACTCCATTATCGCCTGTTTCATTAATCCTTCGCTCTTCATCCTCCATTGAATCGGAGAGTGTCCTTCCCCTCGTCTCCGGCAGCCATGCAACAAAAAACCCACACACACCAATTGTAACTCCGAACACTCCATACGACAAAAGTCCATTTGTTCTTCCGGCAGCCACCAGCACCGGACTGAAGATGCCTCCCAACACCAGCGCCTGTCTCACCATTGACACCGCCGAGTTCCTCACGCAAGTCGGAAAAAGTTCCAAAGTATAAATCAACACCACGTCAAATGCCGCACAAGCACTGAAAAACGAAACCAGCTCGAGCCCAATTTGCATTCCGTTCCACCTAACCAGCACGCACGCTACGCTGCAAATGCCGCTCAATATGGACAACCCCAGTACCGAAGCCTTCCGGTCGAGTTTCTCTAAGAGGAAGAAGGCGAGAAAGGAGGCTGGAAGTTCTGATAATGCGTTTAGTGTCACACTCCAGTAGAGATCAAATGATAAAGTCCCAAGGCCTAATGGCATGCCATAATAAATCATCCCTATTCCGAAGCCGACGACCATAACAGCCGCTAGTCGCCGGAAAGCCCAAGATTTTTGCAGCAACATCTTTGTGGCAGAGTATATGTCTGTTTCTTGCACTTCCTCTTGCCAGTCGACGCACCTGCCAAAGAAGCTTTGGGTTAAGTTGCTCCGGTTAGCCGGGGTTGCAATGCTTCTCAGGGTCTCCGCGAATTCTTCCTTCCGGCCCTTGACGTAAAGCCATCTGGGAGACTCACGAACAAGAAAGTAAACTAAAACAGAGTAAAACGTAGATGGAACGCAAGTCCACAAGTACAGATGTCTCCAGGAGGAACCTCTGATCAGATAAGCAATACCAGGTAAAGAGAGAAATCCTAGAGTAAAACAGATAAACCCCACAATCCCAACATTTCCTCTCCATTTTTTCCCAACAAGCTCTGTTGACAGAACCAGAGCACACGTCCCAATTGTTGCCCTGCCAAATCCACTGACGAATCTCAGCGTGGTATACATCCAAACATCGTTAGACAGTGCTGTGAAGATTCCTGTCAGTGACATGAAAAGGCAAGACAGAACAAGCATGTTCTTCCGCCCCAAAGATGAATCCGCAAGAGCTGCAAGGACAAACCCACCAACAAGGCAGCCCAGAAAGAAGGACGATGCCGGGAGGCCGGTGATAATCGAGCCACCGCACTCGAGGGACCACTCGGAGATGATGGACGTGTGAGCAGGCAAATCCCAGCTCCAAGAAGTTGTTGGGATTTGGCAAATATCGTCGCACGTTGAATTTCTTGGTGTTTTGCAATGCCATGACGGCTGAGCATCGGTGAAAACGCTGATGAATGTTTGTTGTGCGTCGAAAAACCAGGCAAAGGATACAAGGGTGGCTTGGAAGAACTGTGTCCATCCGAAGTTCCCAATGCAACGCTCGATTGTGTCATCTAAGGAAGGGAGGTGTCTTTTAAAGATTCTTGGGGATTCGGACGATTTTTGCAGTAGGGGTAGATCCGAAATAGAATCTGCCATTTTTGGTGGTTTTCTTTATTTATCTCAGATCGGAGGAATGATCAGTATCAAGAAGTCCTATATTATATAACAGGGAGTTGTTCACACTCAAAACTCCTAACTTGTGCTGATGCGTTTCTTTCCTTTTTTGGGTGGGTTTCAGCCTTTGAGCTGTACAAAGCGAAAGGGTTCAGAAAAGGCGCTTTCATGAACAGGAAGGCATGGGATATAATTGTTTATTGCAGAGTAAGCCGATGCTACCTGCTCCCACTGGCTCTAAATAAATATGGTGGAAGCAAACGTGGGTTTGGAAAAGCTGGGATCAATATTGGGGCTGAAACTGTTCTAGATTCTTGTTCTGGGTTGCAAAACGACAGCCCAATTGGAAAAATAAATTCAAGAGTGTGTTGTTTTATCTGAATTTTAATTATATGAAAACTGGTGGCACCAGAGTTTGATTAATAGATGATCATTCATTCATATCCAAATAAAAGAGTAATAAATAAGAAAACACAAAGAGTACGCAGATTTGTTTTATCATAACAGAGAAATAAAACCCACAATTCCCGCATATATATAGAGGTAAAGAAAATTCACTACATAAAAAATGGAGGAGATAATTTTTATGGCACAATTATAATGAACTTGCTACATTCTATATATATATATATATATATGCTAAACAGACCATAATTTGAGTAGAGTTGCCTTAAATCTTAGTAGAACTAGTAAATACATGCCATAAATAAATCTAATATAACTAGTAAATGTTATCTATATATTCTTAAATCAATAGTAGTTGTACCTATAGGTATCTCTATTTTCCCTCCTTTTTCTTGCGGTATCTATAGGTACAGCTACCATTGCTGTATATATTCTTTTATTAATTATTTTAATTAATTTTCCCTTATTTCTTTTTTTTTTTAATTTGTTTCCACGTTTCCATGTTTTCCCTTTTTTCCATATTTGACAGGAGCTTGATTCAAATCTTTTCCAATTATTGTTAGTGTTATTGTTATTATTACATTTTTCCTTCCTCAAATCATTTTCCTATGGCCGTAGATTAGAACCATTTTATTTGTCAAAATTAATTAATTTTTTTTATTTCTTTCTTAATTTGTTTTCGTGTTTCCATTTTTTTCCTTTTTCCATGTTTGACAAGAGATTGATTCAAATCATTTTAATTATTGCTATTGTTGTTATTACATTTTTCCTTTCGCAATTCATTTTTCTACAGCAATAGATGAGACCTGTTTTATTTGCCAAAATCTACGTTTCTAATTTGGAAAATTAATAATCTTTTAATTAATTTTCTTGCATTGTATATATTTAATTGTATTAATGAATTGTTGTTTGTATCAGCTAGCTGATATTATTCTAGCAAAATGTTATTTTGTTACCGAACTGATTCTTAATGAACTGATCACACACATTGAGGATTTTCATCATATCTTGGATTTTTTAAATATAACATGATTTCTAATGGTTTGGTATTTTATGCAATCAATCTTTTGATGTATCGCATGTTTATTACGATTTTGGTATGGGGACAAACAGTGATACACGTAATGGTATTCATATTTAAATCATATTAATTATAATAAAAAAGGGATAACATATGAATTAAATAATGAAAAGACAACACAATTTGCGTATATGTAATAAATCCCAAACCTATCAATGAGGTATCACACCCTAATGAAATTAGTTTCAAGTAGTGCATTATCAATAGAAGTGTGAAAAGTTTTTTAATTAATCAATAAACTAAGGGCAAATGAGAAATATAAAAAATAGGTAATGACAAAAAGGGGAATTAATTTTTTTCCCTTATCCACACACATTTATATATTAGTGATAAGTGATTTGTTTTATACAAATATTAAATGTGGTGTTGTCTACGTTGTTCGCAATGTTTTATATTAGGTATTATTATTTATGTTTTTAATATTGTTCATTTATGGTTCTCTAATGTTTTGATAATCCAGTGCAACACACGGGTATATGGCTATTTATTAAAATCCAAGGTGAACATATCGATTCAATTGTTCTTTGGACTTTAATTTGTTGGTTGTTTTTATCGATTGAATCCTGAAGTGGAATATTGGTCCAACGAAGTGGCAAAAGGTTCCCATGAGTCGTGGTAAATCTATCAAGAATAAGCTTGCATCATGTTAGATATTGTATGATTTTCTTTAACTTTTTATTGCTTTTTATTGCATAATTTTTTTTACTAATGCCTAATATATGGAATTTATAATGCAAATGCTTCCACATTTGCCTTCTAATTATGGAGAGAGAGGAAAATACAGAATTTATAATACAACATCTTTAGGGAAAAAGATCCATTACTCTAGGAGTATTGAGTACTCAATATTCCTGACCAATCAGGAACTCACATGTGAGATTCAAAGCCCAAATTAAATAACAAATTGGGCCCCTTGAGTTCACATGTAGATTCTTGATTGGTCAGGAGTACTGAGTTTAGTACTCTAAGGTCTCCATTTTTAGTCATTACGTTGTAGTCACCCATTTCACTATTAATGTGCACCCACAACAAAAGAATCCAACTTTCCTCTATGTTTGAGTTTAAAAATAGTGTTGTGTATTTATTTGTGACAAAGATTAAAGCTTCGATTTGATCTTTTAATGAGTTCTATTGGCTCACTGCGATTTTGTATTTCTTGAAAGAGACATGTATATTTACAATGGGTCCGAGGAAAAGGGAGAACAATAATATGCAAAGGGAAGATCTTTTTCACTAATTAAAGGGTGAGTAGGAAAATGACAATGGTGGTTAATATTTTGTATGATTATTGGGTAGTAAATAATTACTTTTAGTTAGTGATTATAATTTTGGTTTGCTCATCATAGTTTTAACTTTTAGGAAGTTCTCCTTACTTCAACTGATCTCGCTTATTTATCTTATCATGTTATTATTATTAATAAATAGTTACATATTTTTCATATAATAATCAATTATTTAAAATTTTAAATCCCCATTATACACATTTGTAGCATATTTAAGGATAATAAATTCCATCATCTTAAAGAACACAACGCGAAGCATGATTTAAATTTGTTAGCAACTAATTTTTCAACTTTTTTGTGTTAGATTATTGTATAGTATTCTTCCCGTGCATTGCACGGGTACTATAATAGTAAATCTTAATTCTAATAGAATTCGAGTCACCAAATCTAATATGGAAATTTGTGTTACTTTCAGACATAGACAAATTGTTTGGCAACGATCCTTAGATTATAATTATAATCCGGTTTATAATATACTACAAGGCATCTTTTTATTAGTTGCTTTTTGTAAAAAGTAAAAAATTGTGGCTTAACTTTTACATTTTAACTTTTTGAAAAAAGTAAAAGTAATGAAATAATGTCGTGTGACAGATTATAATCCAAAGGAGTTGTCAAACACCCTAAAAATGTCCTAGTGTTCTAAATGATTGGTGGTTTTGAGTAGGCGTGAGCATGTTAGCAGTTATTATCTTTTATCGGATAAAAAATTATGTTCAATGATTGATGGAAGAAAATTGGATCGACTTCTTGAGGGAATAAGCTAAAAAGAAAGAAAGACGCTGGCAATCATTCAACTGATAGTTCATAGCAATGAAATTTGTTAAGAAGATAGATAAGACTCCTGTTAAAGAGATAGATCGCTTGAGTGACGGAAATCTAACAAAAGCGGCCCCCTTGTTGGTGGGGTAGCTTTTGCTAGATTTCTGCCACGTAAGCGATAAGATTCCTTAACAAGAGATATATACGACTTTGTAGCCGGACCGTTAGAGCAATTGACTACATGAAATTTATATACTTCAAAGCGATCAAATACTAATTTGTGCTCAATAGGACCATTCTTTGCTAGTATTTTTGTTCATCCTTAATTGTTGTGTTATAGGAATCGTGTGTTGATTTTGCCCTTCAAAAAACTGAAAAAGTACTATACCTCTTGTGTCGTTATGGTACTAGACAAGTAATGTGATATAATAATAATACAATATGTTATTTGAAGAGGGTGTAATTATGTGATGATATTATCTCACATTCATTCCTAGTCAAAGAACTCGATGAAATGAGTAGAGTGAAAGCAAACAAAATCTAGAAGCCAGAGGCGTCGCTTTTTTTTTTTTTTTTCCTTTTCGATGAATTGCAATTTTACGAGTACAAATTTGTAAGATGCTATTTGTTCAACTTGCAAAATTTATTTGGTACTTAAAAGTTAAAATACACAATATTTGTATTACATTCTCCACTTGAAGTGCTACCAAGAAAAACGGGATGAAAAAAATCCCGACTAACCGTTTCATTTCTTTTTTAAATTTGTAAACGTTATTACAAATTTTCTTTAACAATAATTATGTAATTATTTTTTCAAAAATCAATAAATTGAAAAAGGTCAAAAAATGCAGCCGCTCCCTCACCCTTTAAATATTATTGGGACCCACTATGTACTTTTTCTTTTTCCTCGATAATTAACCCACTACTAACCAGAAATGTTATTCGTACAAGTAAGGTGTACAAAATTTGTATATACTCTCTCGTATTTACTTAAATATCCTTTGTCCTATTTTCCTTAAAATCAAAACTTTTAAAGAGTGTGGGTAAATTTAGAGGCAGGTTTATAAAAATTGTACACCTTATATATATAAATAACACTTCTCACTAAACTAACCCCTTTAATTTTTTTCCCCTGTTTACCTTCCCGTCCGTTAAAAGGGACCAACAAGTTCACACTCACTGAAAAGTAACGTATATTCTTGTCCTGGGCTATCAAACGACAGCCCCATTGGAAAAACATATAATATAGAAAAAGAACAGTGATTCTAAAATCTTTTTCCGGCGAATCCCGCCCATAAGAGATTCCAGAATCTTAAAATTTTTTTTTTTAAAATGCTTTTTGGCATTTTTTAAAGAAAAACTACCTACTTCTTTTTTTTTTTTTAAATATGAATAACTACTTACTTTATATAATCATCTAAGTTCATTTTCTAATTTTATCGTGTATCTCAGATTTTTTTTAATTATTTTTCTTTTTTGTTTATCAAAATTTGTTTTTTTGCGACAATTTTCTTTACTTTTCTTTTTTTTATATATATATAACTACTCATTTTATACAATCACTAACATTCTCATATAAGTTACACATGTTTTCTTATATTTTAAACGCCTATATTTTTACTTTATTACACATATCATATTTTTTTATTATATTTCCTTTTTTTGAATCTAAAAAATACTTTTTGGCGATAAGTTCTCTCTCTCTCTCCCCCCTTTATTTATTTATTCATTTATTTTTGGGTATAACTCCACACATTCTCAAATAAGCTACCCACTTTATATAACTGCCCACATTCTCAATTATGAAAATGATATTTATCCTAAAGTTTTCTTGGCCGGGATCTCTCTAATGTTGCAAAATGATATGATTTTTCTACACATTATTTTTTATTTTATGTTTGTAAGAAATCTGTAGCTCATTATAACCGTAGGAATAAGGATCGATACAGTGCCTTTTGAATCTGTTGGAGTCTAACACCTTGCATAGTTGAGCACGATCTATACTTTTGTGTTTATGGTAGACTTGAATCAATACTTGAGAATGATTGTTTTTTGCCTAACATTGTGGCTGAGTAGGGTGGGGGAAACTGGTAGAAAGTTTCCCCTTTATACGAAAACAGATATCTTTCTACGTAATAAATAATAACTAATTCACTTTATAAAAGTATAAATATAACACAGTTAATATAAAAATTTAGCCAATTCAGTATAAAGTCTACAAGAAATAACACAGTGAAAATATGATTCACTTCAAATATATAAATTTGATATATAGTGTAAACACACTTAATCAGCTAAAATTATTACATGACGATAACATAGCTAACTTAGATTATTAGAACAATTTATTGCCTCATAATTATTTCTTTAATCACTCATTATTTTTCGTGCATCACAATGGAGAGAAAACTTAGATATAACATATGTACCATTATAAATAGTACATCTAATCAATCATCACACTACATGACATTAAATATTTCCACCTCATTTCTTTCATTTAATATTATTATTTTTTATTAATAGCAATTAATAAAATTCTCACCACCCAATTTTTACCCCCCCCCCCTCCTTTTTTCATCTCTCTCCCTCTCTCGCCTCTTCCCACCCGCCCAACTCATCAGAAAAAATTGACCTTTCAAATTCTTATGCTGTTTTTTGACTCTTTTCCATTGGAAAACAAGTAAACAACCGCTCATGTTTGACTATTTGTTTTAGTTAAAATTTTGACATGTTGTGATTTTTATTCAATAGGATATATGAATATATTACAATAAATGAGAATCAAACAAGCTTTTATATTGTAAACTTTTGCTCACTCTATTTTTTCTCCTCAGGTGAGTGAAGCGCGACTTACTTTCTTCAAAATCTCGTCTTCTGTTACCATTTTCATTTGTCCATTTTTTTTTACAATTCGATCCAATGGCCTACAACTAAAAATGTTGTCTGGGTTGCTTAATATTTATCTATAATTTTTGTTAGGTTGTAAAATGAAACTATGTTTCAAACTTTTGGTTAACACTTTATTATTAGAGATTTCTTATTGATGAAAATGGCCAAGTATATTTCAACAACTTATTCTTAAAATTGTGTCAGTGTCTTCAAAAAACCTTTTAGAGTTATTAAATCATGTGTCAAATATACCAAAGCCATTGCAAAGTTAACAAATGAAATGTAATCGAATAATATTTCGAACGGCGTGTCTTTGTTAATTATATTTACAATTATCGCAATCGAGTGTGTGAAAACGTCAAAATAGATGAGAGAATAATTAAATAGACGATAGAATAATATGTATCAAGAAAGAATAATTGGGTAACTACTTGTTGGTGGGTGGGGATAGAGAAGAGAGAGAAAAGTGATGTGAGAATAGAGCAAAAAATATTCACCACATTAAATGAGATTGACTTGACATTAATAAAAATAATAATATTAAATGAAATTAACATTAAATAAAATGATATGGAAATATTTAATGAATTTTAGTATAACTATTGGTTGCATGTACCACCTAGGATGGTACATTTGTTGTATCTAAGTTTTTTTCTGAAGAAGAAGGGGTTCTTTAGATAAAACCCCCATTTTTAACAAGGATTTTGAAAATTACCTTTTAATTGAAACTAATTGTAAAAATATCATTTTCTATTGTAAAAGTGCCCTAAATTAATTTTTTAAATTAAATTCATTTTTTATTAAATTTATTAACATAAATTATTATTTTATTATAAATTATAACAATAATAATTACTTTTCAATTAAAAAAAGCACGGTCACCGCGCAAAACTTTGGCCACGGGCAAGCATGGCTATCACCACCTCTTTATTTGAAAAAAAAAAGGAAAAAACAAATAAAAAATGTAACCAAAAATCGAGGGAAAAAATCATTTTAACAATAATTTTCACACGAAAAAATAATGTTAACAACTCGGAAAGCAATGTTATCATTGGAAAAATATCATAGTAAGAAAAGTAACAAATAAAAAAAATGTTAACAATGGTTTTCCATTGAAAAAAAAAACCCCACAATTATTACAACCGATTCATAGTAACAAAAGTAGCATATCGAAAAAAAATGTTAGCAATAGTTTTCCATTGGGAAAAAAAATAATTATCACGGAAACAAAATAATCTATTCATAGTAACAAGGCGCCAGAAAAAAGAGAAAAGGAAAAAAAGAACTTCTGATGATAGACCTAAAGAAGCAAAAAACAATAATCAACGGGAAAATATATAGCAAAATCACCAAAACATCAATATCACTGAAAAAATGGTAACAAGACAATAAAAAAATCAAAAGAAAAAATAGAAAAAAGAGCACCACGATTGAGTCACACACCAGAAAATGGTAACACACCGAATATTTGTTACACTAGTAATTGAAATTTCAAAAACATATAATTAAATTGAAATTAAAAAAAGAAACGGAAAAGGGCAAAAATTAGAATTCATTGGACCATGAATATTCAAAAAATAATAAATTAAAAAAATAAAAAAGGAAAAGGAAAGCTTTAGCGTACCATCGATTGGTACTCTCATAGGACGATTAGGGTCTGCAATCATGGTAGACGGTTATTGTGGCGGCAACAAACGGTTTATGGTAGTGGCACTGTCATGGTAGACGGTTGTTGTGAACGTGGTGGTAGTGGTGGAGAGTTATGGTAGTAGCCGCAGGTTATGGATTTATGGTTGTGGAGGCTTCAGCCAATGAAAGGTTGGGCTAGCGGAGGATTATGGTGGTGGCGGCGTGCCGGTTATGGTGGAGGTGGTGCGGCGATGGCGGCAACGGCGAAGGCGAGTTTGAGTGGAGACGGGGGAGTTTAAGTGGTGGCTAGGGTTTTATATATTATATTATTATGTGTGTGTATATATAGTCTAAGGTAATTAATGAATAAATAAATCAATATTAAAATCTATATATTAATTAAATGAAATGAGTTACAGTACCTTTGTACCGTAATTTTTCGCAAAAAAATTTATTAGTATGGTCTTTTTTGACATTTCGCCTCGTATTGCGGTAACATGTATGGTATTCTAAATTTTTCAAATTTTTAAAATTTTTTTTCACTTTTACCTTATTCATTCACCATTTTGAAATAAGATTCACTATTAAATTTAATAACTAATAAATAATTATCATTATTTAATTATTTAAATTATAGATAAATTTGATTATCTAATTGTCTAATATATCTTGAAATTTGTAGTTCATAATTAATAAAAATTAAAAATATATATTTAGTTTAAGCTAATTGAAAATTATAATTGTGATATTTTATTAATTTTTCCTGTATAAATGAATATTAATAATTTCGATTATTTTATATGTGACTACTTTTATGTATTATTAATTTATATAATTTTCATGCTATTTGATTTTTTAATTTTCGAATAAGAAATATTTTCATAGTACACGTAACCGCCCAAATAAGATTTATTTCTTACTGTGCCATTTATTAAATTAGTGTATAGTAAAATGATATTTATTTGTGTTAACGATAACAATTAATCAAGTTAAAATTTATTGTAAACTATAGTTACATTAAGACGACAAGAAAAAAAATTTCATTATTGTTTGGTTGATATTAAAAATTAATTATTCCTTATTGGGTAGTGTAACCTTATAAAATTTCACTATACAAAAAAATTAAAAAAAATTTATATTATTTATTTTTTAAAATAATTTGATATGTATTCTTCTCGTACAACACACAACGGTGAGAATCTAGTTAAAATAATAAAAATAACAATTTAGTATTATAAAAAATCATTAAAATAATAAAATATGGGGTATAGTTACAATTCAATGGGTATAGTTATAATTACATTCAATTAAAAGTATAAAATTAAATGGGGTACTAAAAAAGTTGTCCCGTTCACCCGCTCACTGGTGGGTGAACTTACACCGCCCCTGCCTACATGGAGGCAGTAATTGGTCCGCCCACATGTGGACGGACTAATCACCGGCCCCTATGAGGTAAAATGAACACGAGTTGACTTCTTAGAAAACCCTAAAAAGTGGTGGCAACAGAGTTTGAATAATAGATGATGATTCATATACCTATCTAATTCTCAAACCTTAATATATAACCTTAATCACCATATGTATTACTAGCCGGTAATATAGTTTGAGGAGGAAATAGTGATGTCCTGATATTATATTACAATTTACATAACAATCTGATGTCGTTAAAATACCAAAAAAATTATTGGAAAACAAATACTCTGAATGATTTTTTCAGTATATTATTATTTAATGAAACTAAAAGTATGTTTGATTACTAAAGATTTTCCATGGAAAATGAGTTTTCCATGAAAATGCCTACTTTTGTGATGTTTGATTGATATTTTTTTAGAGAAAATTTTTTCCACCTTTTGGTCACATGACCACATTTTTCTTATATTTTTCTTAAAAATAAGGAAAATATTTTCCCATACAGGGTGTAGGCTTTTTGTTTTTCAGTAATTCACACTTTTTATTGAGAATTTCACTTTCAATTAAACGCTTTACAATTTATTTTTTATATTATTCTACACGACGCTCTTCCGATCTTGACAAGAAAATATTTTCTTTCAAAGTAAATTATATACTTGTAATCAAACGGACCCTAATAATTATTACTAAACATATATTAAATAAGGTTATTTTGCTAAAATGACAAAAAATAACTACTTAAATTATAAACAAGAAGCCAAGACCCAAGTGATTTAATGGCATCCAAATGGGTTCCCTTTCAATTCCCGTCCCCGACATTCCATTAGTAATATTCAGTATATTATAGAGTCGAAAGCTTATTCTTTGCTACCTTTTTTTAATATTATAATAATAATGAGATTGTAGGGGAGGGAATTTGTAGATTATTACAGTTTGAATAATACTATTTATCTAAATTGGAGACCGGTATCTAATCTAGTTGTCACTTCTTTATTGGTCCTTGAATAAATTAATAACTTTATATATTCATATACGATTTTGTTCACCCACCCACTGTGTAAGAGGTTACATTATCCACTTCTAACGTGGTATACACATGGTCGGACGTGACGCACATATGACCTCTATATGTGTTGGCTATGTGTGTACCAAGTGGGTGGGTGAACTGGACTCCATCTCCACCCATCCCCCAATAGAGTGCCGCCAACTAAACTACATATTTTCTAATCTAGATTAATAGTATTACTCTTATAGTTTTGGACTTTTCTTAAGTTGTGCCAATTCTATGTGATTAATCCTTTAGAAATTCTGGCTGCCATTTATATATGATTAGGAAGTTGTTCGTTATGAATTGAAGATATTCTCCACACAATTTCCTCTGAATTTAAGTGATTTGATTTGTTACCTAACTGATCTATTTAAGTCCAGCACCAGAAAAAGAAAGTACAATACCTTGAAAGGGAAAGAGAAATATTTTGGGAAAAGCAATCTGGCTGCTGAAATTATGTCAAGCGAACTTTGAGTGTGATTGAATTGTCTAGATGGCTGTGTTTCTACAGTGAAGTTGAAAAGCATGTATACAGACGAGTTCTATTCCGGTACCATACATTGGGCACGCTATGACGCCATATGATCCAGGTTACGGGCGTGCTCGATGTGATGTTAGATCAAAATTAGTATACAGACCATTCCAATATGGGTAATCGACATAAAAAGTCCCTACCTTTGAACATTCTCGTGATTTTGTCCAATTAGTCCCTATCTATGAATTTTTGATGATTTCACCCCTAACTTCATATTTTCTTAGCACATTCATCCTTCATGTTAAATTAGTCCCTTATTAGAGGGGTATTTTTGTCCAGTTATATTTGAAATTACAAAGAATTGCAAATAAAAGGTTTTAAAATAATTAGCATTACTATTGCAAAATAAAAATAATTAAAGAAAAAAAATTTTCTTTGGGGGAAAAAAAGGAGAGAAAAAATATCAAGGCAAACCTCTAAAAAAAAATGAGGCAACTTGCAACGATAATGGTTTCTTATAAAGAATGATTGATTGAGATTACAAGTGAGATTAGAAAAATAAATAATTTTTATTTTTTTCGTTTTCCTCTCTTTTTTTATTTTTAGATACTTTTTTTCATTTTAAATCCCTATTCAATCAATAATTATATTCAAATTGGGGACCTTTTGGCATCTTTTTAAATACGAAAAGTATAAGTGGATAATAATACCCTTCTAATAAATGACTAATTTAGCACCAAGGATAAATTGTGCTCAGAGACCTAAAGATAATGGTGAAATTACCAAGAATTCATAGGTAAGGACTAATTGAGCAATAATGTACACAGGTAGGAAGCTTTTCCGTTGGCACAATTATTCGAAATGAATCTGGTATAGTAACGGGAGTTTTGGTTGAACGTTTTGATGGAGTTCCCCGAGTCGACGATGCGGAAGGCATGTCATTGCTTTTGGGATTGAAATTTGCTATAAATAATAGGTTGAAAATCAATTTTGTAGAATCAGACTGCTTAGTATTGGTACAAGATTTAAATGGGGACTCTGAATTTCTTCATAATGAATTTCTTCTCCGTGAAGTCAAGTTGCTTCTGGACGAGCTTGGATGTACCCCTTGTAGTCATATTTCTCGTCAGTGAAATATGGCTGCCTACACTATTGCCTCTCTAACTCTTTCCTCTGTCATATGCGGTTCAGGTCTAGTTGTATCACTTGGTGTATTGGATTGGCAGTTTGTAATGACTTGTATTAATGAAAATTTGACTGCTTTAAAAAAAAGAAAAAAAGAAATCTGAATAAGATGAGACTCGACTTCATCGACAGAAAAATAAATAATAGAGTTGCATGGTTTGATTTCTTTGTTTTTTCCTTTTGTGTGGTTGTGCATAGGTCACATGAACAAATTATCTTGTATTTTTTTTATTATCAATTAGTGGATTGTTTGCGCGTGGATTTTCCCTTGGGGTTTTACCGTGTTAACTCTAGTGTTCTTTTAAATTTCTGGTTCTAGTCATAGTTTGCAAATTCTATCCTGTTTACTAGGTAAATTAGAGCAAATAATAATTACAAGTGTGAAAAAAACTCAGATGTCATTAAACTACATAGGTATTGGCAACTCTTTGCTACTTTTGTTCATTACTAATTATTAGATTTTCTATAGAAATAGATCGGGCTCCGAATTTGGAGCCCGACCACCAATTACTGGGGTTCATGTCATCAGATGACGTGGCCCCCTGTAATTTGTGGTCGGGCTCTAAACTTGTAGCCCGATCTGTTTCTATAGTAGGAATGTACTATTTATTAGCATGTTGCACGTAAATTTAGAGTGATGTCATAAATTTACTTAGTATTGCTTACACTAAGATATTTAAATAAATACTCGGCATAAAATGTTTATCATGATTAAAATTGAATATCTATATATATATATATATATATATATCTATATATCTAAATCAAGAATAGTCAAAACAAGTTTTCCCGCCTAAATCACTGATATCAGGGCTGACGTCATATTTTATTTTTTATTGTTTTATTTTATTCTTTTCTAGCTAATTTGCGCAATTATGACCCTGACATTTCATCATATTGTTCATTTTAATCCTAACATTTAAAACTTGACAATTTCAACCTTAAGTTTCATATTTTTACGCGATCTAACATTTTTTACTTAAAAAGACAATAACAATCTCCAACTCTTATTAACTTAAAATCTACATCTAATCAAGATTAATCTAAACAAGTTTTCCCGCCTAAATCGCTAATGTCAGGGCTGACGTCATATTTTATTTTTTATTGTTTTATTTTATTCTGTTCTTGCTAATTTGCCCAATTATAACTCTGACATTTCATCATATTGTACATTTTAATCCTAACATTTAAAACTTCACAATTTCAACCTCAAATATTATATTTTTATGCGATTTAACATTTTTTACTTAAAAAGACAATAACAATCTCCAACTCTCATTAACTTAAAATCTATTTCTATATTATGTTATGTTATCTATATCTATATATATTTAGATCAAGAGTAGTCTAAACAAGTTTTTCAACTTAAATCACTGATGTCATGACTGGAGTCATATTTTATTTTTTATTGTTTTATTTTTTTCTTTTCTGGTTAATTTGCACAATTTTAACCCTGATATTTCATCATATTGTGCAATTTAATCATAACATCTGAAACTTAACAATTTCAACAGCGATGTCATGGCTGACGTCATATTTTATTTTTTTATTGTTTTATTTTATTCTTTTCTGGCTACTTTGCGCAATTTTAACCCGGACATTTCATCATATTATGTAATTTAATCATAACATTTCAAACTTGACAATTTCAACATCAAATCTCACAATTTTACGTGATCTAACATTTTTTACTTAAAAAGACAACAATACCCTCTAATTCTAATTAACTTAAAATGAATATCTATATTATGTTATATTATATATTAATCTAAATCAAGTGTAGTTTCCGCCTTATTTCCCGCATTTGACTGGTGCTGTAAGCTAACTGATGACATCATGTTTTACCTATTTTCCCATGTTTTCCTCTATCATGGAATTTAAAATTTCATTTCCCATTTCCCAAAAATACTCATAAATATTGAATTTTTTTCCGTGAGTTTTATATTTTCTATGGAAAATAAATGTAATCAAACACGCTGTAAATTTGCAGAAAATACATGTAATGAGAAATGTTAGGTGGCTTATATTTCTTTGCAAGGAGAAGAGCTCGCAGAAATGTCGTCAACAGTGATTGGTCTAGAGTTAAACACTTGACAAGTTTGTACTTGTACTATAACTTTAAAAGACTATTGTGAACTTAGTTCGCCTTAGTTATCTTTACTTGAATGTTAATAATATTTTTAGGGATATTTTGACATCATTCTCATTGGAATCACGCAAAGCTTATAGGGGTTTTTTTCCTTAAAAATTTTTAACGTTTTAGCCTAATGTGTCGGAAATTGGGAACTTAAGAAGTTTGTATTTAAATTTGTTTGTAAAAAAATCGACTTCTAATAAATTTCTCACAACTATTTGTTCTTCTTTCAGACCAATTCCCTTTTTCATAAGTCTGAGTTTTAAAATCATTTAAGATGAAATTTCTAGAATTTCAAAGATATTTAGAATGCAAAGAGTCAATTCATAGTTCAAGCATGATGTTTGACTGATATAACATTAAAGATGGGGTGCTATGTTTAATAAATAAAGACTTATACCCACGCCATGTAAGTTGATTGGTCACTTTGAATGTAGGAAAAGATTTCTATTAATGAGTTTATTGGTCTAATTATTTCCGTTGATGTATATTTATCTTTTATATTTTCAACTAATGTACAAATATTTCTCAAATAGGTTCAAGTTCATCTTTTATATTTCTCAGAGCGACCCCGCCGGGCAGTCACCTGGAGTTCAAGTTCGATCCATTAGGTTCTTCGTTTTGTTCAGAAAAGAAACGAGAGATAAGAAAACGTCTTTGATTACAATTAAAAAGAACAATCTCAAATAGACCAAGATCCAATTTCGAGTCATTTCTTGGTGAACATGATCTGCCATAATCTCTTCGCTCCCTTCATTTATGTGCCAGAATAGAGAGAGATTTGGTAGGAAAGTGGAAGAGACTTTTTTTGTATATGATAATCAAAGGGAGTGGGAAAGCTGCAGTAATTCTTTGGAAAAGCCTGGTTCTCTTTGACTTCGAGCTTTCATTCCTCAATCCACTGATTCGTTCCTTCATATACCTCCCCACCAATAGATAAAGACAAATGAGAATAACCGAACCACGTCTACAAAATGAACGAGATGCTCCTTGGTCAGATGACCAAGATATTGGCGAATACCACATATTCGAGAAAAGAGTACCTATAATCACATGAAAACCATGAAAGCCAGTTGCTAAGAAAAAGGTAGATCCATAAATACTATCAGAAATAGTGGAGGGTGCTTGATAATATTCCATTCCTTGAAAGCCAGTGAATACTAGAGCCACGGGTGCTAAACTAGTATATTAATTAAGATAACTAAGTCTCGGTACCTTTTGTACTGCGATTTTCCCGCCTTTTTTATTTGGTAAATCTTGCGGTAATTATCTTTTTTCTTTTTAACAAAAATATTTGTGAAATAATTCAGAGAAGATTTGAACTTGTGATGTTGAGTTTAACAATTAGACCTTAACCACTTCTCCTATTTGTTTTGTTTGTTAGTTTTTTCACTAATAAATTAAAATATCCAATCTGAAAGGTTAATTTCAAAACAAACTCCAATTCCACTTAATTCGTTAATTCACCATCTTTGCTGTGTGTATTGGTGAATTTAATGTTATTTAAAATTTTTTTAATGCACTTTTTTTTAATTTTTATTAGAATTTTTTAAAATGGGTCGGATAATAACTATTTTTTACTTACTCGACGCGAACCACCTTACCACATACCCGTTTGAAACAGGTAGGGGGCGGGTATGAGTAGAGTTGGTAGAAACAGGTCCGGGCACAGTGGAGACATATCCATCTCATTTTTTGCCCTTCAATTTCTGGATTAATTAGATTTGAAGATTTATTCTCTTATTCCGAGAAAAACGTCGCTTATTTCCGTAAACACCTTCATATCTGCATCGCTTCAATTGAATCGTAAGCTATTTGAAAATTTATGTTTGGTGCAAAATACTGTGTATTGGGTTAGTAATGACTTAATAAGTTGAATGTAAATTATAACACATTCTTTATTTGAATTCTCATTACATTTCAATTTTCCAAAAACTATACGTAAAAATGTTTACAACAAATATTACCAATATTTATAATATATTGCTCGACTCTTATTTTATCTTTCATGATTTATTATTCGTATTGAAATCTCTTATATTTTATGTTAACTTTAATTATAGATATGACAAATTTAAATTTGATAATATTGTACATTTATTATTGAACTTATGTTTTTAGATGTATTAAATCGTGGTAATATATTTTTCCCATTATTGTATATATGTATAAAGGATTATATGCAATAATGTATAGGGTCTTTTAAATGATCCTAGACTTCACGATTACTAAGTCCATTAATCTTATTAATTCAATTAATGTATACTTGTGTTATTATATTTTCTATGGGGTGCAAATATTATATATTTATTGTTTAACTATCTAATAATATACTTTAATAAGTTTTTGTACATGTGCAACGCACGGGTAGTTTAACTAGTATTAAACTAAATAAATAAATCCCCATAAAAATTCAAGTTTTTAGATAATTAACACTATGTTTGGCAACCATTTGTAATTGGAGTAATTTATAAATATATTTAAAATTCAAATTTTATATAAGTGCCGTTGCGTAATTATGCCATGTGGAGGTAATGATTAAAATGATATGAAAAGTTACATCACAACAAATATGTGTCTTGATGGTGTACTGTCATATGGCAAAAATTTGAAATTTAAATTAGTTGATAAATGATGGTGGTTTTTAAATGGTAACCAAACAATATTTATGCATTATTTGTTAAGATTACAAATGTCATTTTTTTTGTTGACAATTACAAATGTCATTTTTTATGTTTTATGTATGAAGTGGAGAATATATATTTACGTCTAAATCACGCCCGAATACGTGCACAAATATTCATCTTAATATTTTGATATTTTAAAAATTTGTAGGTTTGAAAAAAAAAAAAAAAAACTATAGTAAGTGCTTATATTCAAACCACAAATTTTACTAACCAAACCACACATCAATGACATCTAACATCCTTTAACTTCATAAATTTTCGTAGTTAGGTCCTTAATTCTTTTATGTCATAGTTTCATATGTAATTCTTTAATATTAATTATATCTTGTTTAAAATGACTTTTATCTTGTAAAAATTCCGTTAAAAGAAACACTAAATATATTAAATAAGTAAAATAGTGAAAAATAAAAAGTAAAACAATATGTTCCCATGATTTTGAAGTATATATTATAAAAAATTTTTGACTGAAAGTTATCATTAAAAACAAGAAGATATAATTAATTAGTTATCACGCGAAGTAATGAAACAAAATATATTAAGGGGCATAATATCATAAATAATAAAGTTAAAGATCTTCAATACAAATAAAATGTGATGCATTTAGTAAAAAGTGTGGTGGAAATAATTGTTGAAATAAGTACTACATGTATTAATTTTTTTTATTTGATTTGATGTACTTTTTATAAACAAGTTAAAAATACTAATTACGATTATTGTCTTTTCATTTCATAAAACTTTAACTAATAGTTATTTTAAAATGAGTTTTGTTAGGTTTTTTTTTTTCCATTTTTCTAACTTTGTATATTTATTTGAAGTCATGGATAATAACGACAATAATAATTAATACTTAATTTGAGCTATAAATATAATAGTAAGGGTATATTTTGTCTTTAAAGAAAACATAAGGGTGAATAAGGAATTTTTTTCCTCCTCCATTTTTATTAAAATTGATCTAACACCATCTACATTGTGTCATATAGCTATGTGGCGTGCTTAATTGCGATTTTCATGTGGTGTATTTCGATAAATGCCGCATGAATATCTGGTATGTATGATGTCATACTATATATTGTTAAATTGAGACTATCCTTTTTTTATCTAGTGATAAATTAGTGTGTTGTACTTGATGAAATGAATAGTTAAAGAAATCATAATACTATTGGGACCAAAGAGGGAAATTTACTAAGGAGATAGATAATGCTCTTATTAAGTAAATAGATGGCTTATGTGGCGGCCCTACTGTACGTAAGTCGTAAGGCTCTTTAACAGGAGATAGATAAGGCTCTGTAGACAGACCGCTAAATAGGTGTTTGATTCTAATAAACAATTTAATTTTCACATTTCCTCATAAATACTCTCAATTTCGTTATTTCCCCAACATAAAAACAAATAAATAAATAACGAAAGAATCTTCGGGGAAACAAAGGTGCCTACAAAGAAAAAGTCCTTGTAATAGAAAATGGTTAACTTCACAAAAGATTCACATCCTTTGAGTTAAGAATCGATTGGATCTTTAACTTTTGTTTTGTTCTTCTACATTTTCAACCTTTTATAAATTCACACTATAAGTCCTTTTTGTCACTATTCTATCAATTTTTTAAAAAAATGACCGTTATGCCTTTTAGTTTTTAATTTTAAAAACAAAATATTTAAAAATAATTAAAAAAATAAAAAAATCAAAAGAAAACCTTACCCCTCCCCTCCCAAGGCCACCAGAATACTGTCATTCCTACGACCAAAAAGGAGGGTGAATCTCTCATTTTTTGCTATCTGGAATGGCTAGTGCTGCTGTTTCTAGCAGCACAGATTGGGACCCCCCAAATTTTGCAGCATTTTCTACAGCAAAATGGGGGCCCCATTTTTGTTGGGTGGGGTAGTGGTGGGTGGGTGTTTACTTTTTATTTTTTAAATTTTTTATTTTTTTAAATATTTTCTTTTTAAAATAAAAAGATAAGGGTTTAACGGCCGAAATAGTGGTAAAAATTACCTATCGTATGAATTTATGAAAAGTTGAAGACGTAGGAGAGTAAAACAAAAGTTAAAAATCCAACCGAGTCTTAACTCAAAGGCTGTGGACCTTTTGTTAAATTAACCCAATAGAAAAATGATTATGTTGGATGATACCATCAAAATAGCACGGCTCCCTAACCAGAAATGTGGGTAAAAGGTGTCAATTTGGGTTGGGTCCGTTTAACGACACCATGGCTTGTTGGACCAGCCCACTAAACTAATTTAATATAATGGGTGTGGAATATATTCGAGGGTTCTTTACATAAAAATCATCATTTATAATAGTATTTTAAAAAATATCTCTAAATTGAAAGTAATTGTAAAATAACATTTTCTATTTTAAAACTACCCTAAACCAATTTTAATTAAAATTCATTTCTTTATTAATTATTATTTTTTATAAATTATAATTATAATATACTAAATGTAGAAAATTTTCAATAAAAAAATAGTCATCTCTATGAACTGCCAACAACACTTTCAACTCCGGACTGTCATCAACTGCCGATGCTACCACGCCATAAGAACACTAACAATGTTACCATTTGGAAAACAAATGTTATCACTCAGAAAAATATCACATTAACAATAAAAAATAGTAAATATTTTAATTAAAAAATAAGAGTGTTCAGTGTAGTGGCCGCCACCGCTTTTAAAAAAAATTCATAACAATGAGATGGTAACAACCCCGATAAATAGTAGCAAAATGATAAAACATAGGAAAATAAACAAAACTAAAAAAAAAATCAACGGGGAGATGGTAATAACCCCGATAAGTGATAACATAAGAAAATAAACAAAAAAGAAATTAAACGGAAGATGGTATCAACCACAATAAATGGTAACATATGAAAATAAACAAAAATCTAATCAACCAGAAGCTGATAAAAACCCGATAAATGGTAGCAAAATGATTAAAAAAAAGGAAGAGATAAAATAAGCAACTAGGGTTTTAGCCGCCAAGTGTGAAATTCAAAAAATAAAAAATAAAATGAAAATACAGATTTAGCCACCGGAACTATTCCGGTGGCAACATCAAATAGCATCGCTGCCGTTGCAACGCCTCTCAGATGCTGCAGCAACAGTGATTGCCGCCAACACGCTGCAGCAGCGTGACGGTAGCGGTAGGTTGTGATGGTGGGGCACGCGGTGGCGGTGGTTGTGGTGTTTGAGTCACACAGCTAGGGTTATATATACATATATATAATCTAGGTATAAATAAATAAATCAATATTAAAATTAATTACAATGATTTATTAAAATAATAAAATCTATATCTTAATTTAATGAAATGAGTTGCGGTACAATCTGTCTGCAATTTTCTTGCCCATTTTGTCATAAGTGGGGATGTTTCGGTTATTTGCTTTATTTTGTTGGTAACTGGAGCAGTAAAAACTATTTTTTTCCTTTTTTATTTATTTAGTTATTTATTTATTGTTATTATTATCTGATTCTTCCATTTCTTTCCAGACTTCTCCCTGACTTTTATCGAAGAATCCTTATGGGATATACTTCTCTTTTAAAACTCTTTGATTATCTTATATCTTCTAATTTATATCTTTTCTTAATAAATTTTTTATTTTATGCATTTTATAATTTTGTGATTATTATCTATAAGTTCATTTTTGTCTACTCCCTTTTTATTTACCTTTTAAGGATATCCTAAGGTTATGATTAAAAGATAAGCAAATTAATTAGGATGCATTAATTCAATTACACTATAGACAAATTTCTTCAAAAGTAAAAAAAAAAAGAAAAACTAATTTAATAGCCAAATAATTACGTATAATTTCTCATTATGAATTTCTTAAAAAATTATTACAGGCTCAACTTATATAATTTGAACAAGATTTTCCCGTGCAACGCACAGGTAATAATCTAGTGATAAAATAAAATAAAATGATTTATTAAAATAATATAATTGATTAAAAATGAAAGCTATATATGAAAAACAATGGTATAAAAACAATGTAATGATATATAATTGCAAATAGTTTGACATTATGGTGTATAAATGATGGGACTAATAAAAATGGGATACAATGTTTAATTTCCTCTATATTCGATCACATGTGCAATTGGCCAAAATTGTTGTATATAGGGTCCAGAAAGGCTCTAGCAAGAGCCCTTTGCCGTGCCGGGTCGGGGGTCCTACACTCTTCGGCCCTCTCTTAGGAACAAGGAATTGACCTTGACTCACGTTGAATGGTACCAACAAAATCCACTTCAGATTGATTCGTTACCGGATAAAATTAAAATTTTGTAAATATTTAATCTTGTACATAAATTTCACAAGTTACGAGTCTAGGGTATATTAAACCCTAAATAAACCAAAAGAGATACCGAAGAAAGAACTATTGATTGATAGGCTCAAACGCATAAAAACGATTATCCCTTATAAAGTTTGAAAAGTTCTAAAAACAATAAGGGAAGAAAAGTTATATTTCCTCACAAGAAATTGTATTGATCTTAATAATGAAAGTCGTCTAATATTTACAATGGAAAAGGGGTTTAGAAATAAACCTACTTAGTTAGGAAATAATTAGAAAATAATTAGTGTATTTGAACGGGTCACCTATTTTGCCAGGCATGTGAGAGGATATATCTCATGTCAAATAAACACAAAATGAATACTCAATATATAAGCACTCGGATTATTCATCTTGATAAGGTAGATCTTAATTTTAAGATATATATATATATATATATAAATAATAATAATCTCAAGTTCCAATACCTTACATAGATAGAATTTTTAGATTTTGTAGCAATCTTGTTTCTAGCTAGTATTCTCTCTGCCTCGGAAAAAAAGAAATTTAAAATTCTTCTATGCTCCTAGCTAATGAAGAATTCACATGTGTGTTTGAGGGCCCCAATTTAACAATAAAAATTGAGACTCATGAGTACACATTTCAATTTTTAATTTTACAAATAAAATAGAGTATCATACTCTTGAAGTACTAGAATTTTGTTCTTCTTTCCCTCGTGTTCAAGAATTTTAGCTTTATTCAAGCAACGAGCTCGTTGGCATTGGGACGATTTCTTGTAAGTTGTAACTGTTTCTTGCTTCAAAATTATATTCGTAGGGACAGGCAACTCTAATCTTGATGCACAATGAAGAAAGTCATGATTTTCTATTGACTTCTTCTCCTATCTGGTATAAATATTTATGTTACGTAGGCACACCTCAGTCGAGAATTTAAAAAAAAAAAAAAAGAGCTCAAATGTCTAAAAGATACCCATTTGGCAACATCGAAAGAAACATTTGAACAATTTATTAGTACTTGTTGGAGAGCTTGGCGTGGAAGATCAGCCACCAATTACCGTCAATCCATTCGTCCTTCCCACTTGTGCCGCCTATCCAACCACTGATGCAGACTCTCCAACTCGCCTCCCCTTCCCATTTTTCTTAATTCCTCTTCTTCTTTTTTTTCTCTCTCTTTCTCTAATTACAAGAAAATAGAAATTAGGGGCACTTATTACTGGGAAATAAGAAGAAAATCAAAATTATGCAGAAGGGTAAGACTTCTTTATTGTAGTGTTTAGAAATCCAAATGTGGGTTTTGGGATTCAAATTAAATAACAAACTGAGCCCTTAAATCTACATGTGAATTCTTGATTTGTTAGTTCGATACTAGCATGATTTTTTTTTCCAAAGAAAATGCATTAGTTGTTAAATCATATGTTAGGTCATCTCATGCTTTAATATTTACTCATATACTGTTTTTTCTTTTTAGTATTTGTATAAATTGAATGAATACCTAACACATTATAAAAGCAATGTAACGCCTATGTGGGCACGCGACTCTTAGTACATGGTAGCATCACGACTAGGGATGGCAATGAGCGGGTTGGGGGTGGGATAGCCATACCCTAAACCTGCTCCACGAGTCTTGAAGTTGCCCCAGACCCTCCCCAAACCCACAAATTCATGAAGCGGGTCAAGACGGGTTGGGTTATGGGGTGAGGCGCCACCATGATCTCAATTTTTACACATTTTTAAAATTAAATTTACTACAAATTTAAAAAAGAAAAATTTGTGGTGGGCCCCCAACCCACCCCAAACCCACGTCGGGGTTCACAATGTTGCCCCACACGTTCCCCCTTTGCCCCAATTAGGTGAGGCGGGATGTCCCTATGGATTTATAGGTCGACGAGTCAAATTGTCATCCCAAGTCAAGACCAGCAAAAAACAATAAATTTTCCAAAATATTCGCAAAAATGTTGTGTAGAAAGACCAATGTTCAATGCAATTTTCTCTTTAAATAAAATAATGAAACAATTATTTTCTATTTTTTCTTCTGTAAAAAGGGGCCCCTGAGGGAGAGATAACATATGTCGAAAATTGCCAAGAAAGTAACTTACAAATGACAAATGTAGCATTATCTTCAACTTAACTTCAAGTTGAGAATGCCACTCCAAGTAAGAAAGCAAGATTTGGATATAAGCCAAATGTAGAAAGGGACTTGTTAATTTATATCCAAAGCCTCTTGTTTTGGGGGTGTGGCTCAAGTGAATAAACGGACATAAATGTAGTCCAAAAGACATAAAGAATAAAGCTTCCATATCCCAATCTTCTTAAACCTATAATTATATATCATCCTTTTTGCCATTTTGGCAGATGGGCTGTCCCTTTTTGTTCCTTCTTACTCATAAATCTACCATTTCTTTTTCTTGGTTCTTTCCAATTTCCCTCCTCCATCTTCCCAGTTCACAACTTTTCAAAGCTCTGCATTTTTGTGGGAGTTTTAGTTTTGGCAAAAAATGGCTTCGAGGGCTCGGAGAAAACAGGTGTGGTGCGTGCAACCCCTGACTCCTCTAATGGAAGGGCCAGATTTCAGCATGCAGAATCAAGAAGGAAGCAAAAAGGAGAGTTCTTGGGAAGTCATTCGAGAATGGTTTCGAGCACAAAAAAGTGCCCCGGCCGGAAGCAATAATTTCTCAATGTCTATGTATGGTAACAATATTGGTCTAGTCAAGAGGCAAGATTTAAGGCTTTTGCTTGGTGTTTTGGGTTGCCCACTTGCTCCTATTCCTGTTACAAACAACCCAATTTCTCATCTTCACATTAAGAACATTCCCATTGTAAGTCTCCCACTTCATTTCTCCAATGATCAATTCTTGGAAGATATTAGTCTCAGAGATTCACTCACTAGTCATGCCCTTCTTCTTGATGTTTGATTCAGGAAACATCAGCAGCAAATTACATAATACAACAGTACTTGGCTTCCACAGGGTGCTCCAAGCAACACAATTGTGCCAAAAACATGTACACTTCCGGGGTGGTGAAGATGATCCGTTGTGAAACAGAGATTTCAACAGGGAAGAACGTTAGGACTCTGGGATCAAGAAGTGCCGAAAATGGTTGCTTTGTTTTGTGGCAAATGTCCCCCGGAATGTGGTCACTCGAATTGGCTGTGGGCGGTAACAAGGTCCTTGCGGGGAGCGATGGGAAGATTGTATGGCGACACACCCCTTGGCTTGGCACTCATGCTGCGAAAGGCCCTCAACGCCCTCTTCGCCGTATCATTCAGGTAAATCTCCAATCCCCATTTATTTCATTTCGCATCAATCCTATAAGAAACTGATGTTGCATCTAAAAAGGTTGACCCATTCGATTGAAAACTTGAGTGCCGCATAGTACTTGAAATTTTGCAATAATTTGATCATTGATTAGGGTACTTTCTCGAAATCAACAAAGTTGAAAAAGCAAGTGAAGATGGTAGGGATTGGCTGACAAAGATATGGAAACCGACAGTGTCCACTGCTTTGCCCAACACTTATCTTTGAAAGCACTCACAATTTGGGAAGGCACAACATGTGATTCTTTCCTCTATATATTTCATCTTCTTGGGATTATTGCGATTTATTCGTATACTAAAGTGCTTCTAATCTACTGTTGTTTTTTATGCTTTACATCTTTCTCTTTGTTGCTTTTGTCCTTAATTTTCACCTTTCAAAAATACATATTTTCTCTTCAAATAAAAGCTTTGCTAAAGAGATCACATTGCTTGGCATTTCTTGGATCCACTATTGTTTAAATTTTGAGCATTCGCACTTTATCCCCCATAGGTTTCAGTGATCATGTGGCTCACCTTTCTCGTTTTCTGAAAAATACTGCCCATTGCATCTCATGGGTTCCCGTGATTTCACTTTAAATGTGTTTCTGACCTAGATGATTTATATAGAGTCAGATCGGATTTCTTAGACCCAATAAAAAAAATCTATAGAAAAACTGCTACTCGTTTTATAGACTCGAGAATGTTGCTATGTCTGAATTATAGGACCTTCTGCAGAATATTCTAATGATAACATGTGACAGTTTTGGAACATGATATACTACTACTAAACTAATGAGTTAAACAAAATGCAGGGGCTTGATCCGAGGAGTACGGCGCGCCTATTCGCCAAAGCACAGTGCTTAGGGGAGAAACGCATAGGAGACGACGACTGCTTCGTCCTAAAAGTTGCCGCGGATCGGGCTGCGGTGATAGAGCGAAACGAGGGGCCGGCCGAAGTGATCCGACACGTATTATACGGCTACTTCAGCCAGAAAAGCGGTCTTCTGATTTACATGGAGGATTCTCACCTCACCAGAGTCCAGTCACCCGATAACGACACCGTATACTGGGAGACGACGATTGGGAGCACCATCGGGGACTATGTTGACGTGGACGGAGTACTAATTGCTCATCAAGGGAGGACAATTGCCACGGTTTTCCGGTTCGGGGAGACCTCGATTCAGCATAGTCGGACTCGAATGGAGGAAGAGTGGAGGATTCACGACGTGGTTTATAACGTGCCAGGATTGTCGATCGACTCCTTCATTCCTCCCGCAGATATCTTTGATGCAGAGAATGCAAATACAATATCTCCATGAATGGCTAATCATCCTCAGAATATATTCTGTGCACTTTTCTCTCTCTGTACTGCCACTGCATAAAAAGGCCTATATATTTTGGTTCTGATGGTACACTACACCCCCTCTGCTAATTCCTAACTCTGTAATATCTATATCTCAATTGATCAAGAACAGTGTAAAATTACATTAATATAAGGCAATCCATCTTGCAACAATTGAATTTTCTTGCTGCTTTTGAACCCTTTTACACCAAGATTAACACGAAGCTGATCTTCACTTACTTGATGAACATCTGGATTTTGGATGATTTTGGAAACATGTGATTCACTAACGATCATCATAGTTAATATATATGACTAAAATTCTTGGCATAACGCTTAATCGCATCCAACAAATTAAAAGGTATGATGCAATTCACAGCAAATAATTTCATGATAAATTCAAATTTAAAGAAACATATTGAAGAATCTGAAGGTGATGGCGCCTCGATCGGCGGCAACATAAAGTCAATTTCACATATATATATTAAAAAAAAAACTCACGTAATAAATAACTTTTTATAAGTACTTAGGTTACTCTAAGGTCGACCTTTTAAAATGGATTTCAAAATCTTAATAGCTCCCCCAGTCGGCCTTATCCAGCCGTTATCACATGTCCTAACCGCATTGAGCTGGGAGGAGAAACGGAGTCTAACTATGCTACATGTACACAAAATAGACACAAAATCTTAATCTTTATGTTTTCTTACACATCATGTCACTTTTAAATCCATAGATAGAAATCGCTTGCTCTGTTTCAAAATTTATGTACAAATAAAGTTATTCAACTAATAATTTCCTCATTTTCTAATTTCATGGACCCTGGTCCAATCAGTAGTATACTCGTAATAATTAATTAAACTGTCTCACTTAATTTTAAGCGTACTGCATGAGCCCAAACCGTCAACTGATAATTGATTAAGGTTTGGAAATTTTTACTTTCTAGCATGCTATATATACTAAGTTTTGAAAATTGTGTCGAGCCCTATTAAATGCTAGCCCACGAAAATTGTGTCCGGCCCTATTAAATGCTAGCCCACGAAGCCAATTGATCCATGGATAATTTGGGAATTTTGGACTTAAAACTGTGGGGAAAAGAGTGGTGGTCTACTACACGGATTCTAAATGAAAAGAAGAAAGTATTGAAAAATAACTAATTGCGTCTAATTAGAGCTTGATCGGCCAATTGACTTCATATTTTTAGGCTTCATGAGCCTGTCCACGGTTTTCATAGATTGTATGGCTTTATTATTCAAAAACATGCAGACCAGAACTAGTCCAGATTGGTAACAGTATATTATTTGAATGATATGTTGTCTATGTTATGAGACCAACGATCGATAGTATAAAACAAAGATTAAAAAACACACAAATTAATTTCTTTTATGTGGGTGATACGTACTTTATTAGATTGTTTAACTTCTCCATACTAGTAGTATATAGTGTGATTTGTTATGTTAAAATATTTATTTATGTTTAGTTTGTTTATTTGTTATAGGATCAAGGAATAATTAAAAAGAATCAAGTTCAAGCGTACTTTACAAGAATTTTGGAGATTAGGGACCAAGATGTTGGGAAATAAAATGTGAGGGCCGAAAAAAAGGAAAAATAAGAAATAGACTAGTGCAGCCGCACCGCCTCCTAATGCGCCCGCACCAGTGTGGAATTTCCAGGCAGAAACAGCAGTGCGGGCGCACTGCTTAGCTGATGCGCCCGCATCGGCTTCCGGTGCAAGCGAGCAGATTAGCTTGTGCAGCCGCATCGGTCCATACAGCAAAATTCTTTTATTTTCCTTGTTCTTCTAGTATTCTTTTTATGGTAAAACTTGTATACGAATTTTACTTTTTCTCTTAAGGTTCTTAGACCTTATAAAAGGGTCATGTTTTAGATTTAGATACACAACTTCATATTATAATTTACTTTTTCAAAAAAGACAAGTTTGGAGGAAGATTTTCCCGAGTAAGCCCACAAGGCTAACTTCTTTCTTCCTCCAGTTCAAGGGGATGTTGTTGCTACTTCTTGTTATTAATTAATCAATTCTAATAACGTTGTTTCTTACTCTTTTGTAAAATTGCCTGTGTCATTCTATATTCTATGTTTATGAATATTGATTATTTGATCTAGTTTAGGCATACTATATTGAACAATTGATTTTCTATCGCTAGAGTTGGGGTTTCAATCTGTAATCCCCAAGTCTTGTAGTAATTAATGATTATTAGAGATAATACAACCTAAGTTAAATAGATCGAACTTGTGAATTTATTGCTTAGATTAAGTTATTTTCCTAATTCTTCATTCAATCGTTGTTCTAAATCTAGAGAGCTTGTTCTAAGTTGTCCATACGATTAGGTCTAATTAAAGAGCTTGTTTTAATTATATACATTTAAGGGAAAATCCGGGTAGCAGAGCTTATTGTTGTCTAGAGTTAATAGTTTTGCAAGGAAGTAGGAATAACTTTGCTATTGATTATTATCTTTTATGTGAAGAGCACAAATGAACCGAGAACTGGAATTAACGTTTATGTATTAATTGTGAATATTTATTATTTGCTTTCTTTTTTTTTTTCTTATTAGTTTTTAGCTCAATACTTTAAAAAACCTCATTCTTATTAGTTGACATGAAATACTTTGAATTATCCGGCGTTCTTTGTGAGTTCGATCCTTACTCTCCACTTCTACAAAATTTTTTAAATTTAGTGGAGTAAGATATTTATTATTTTGACGAATTCGACACGCGACCAGTAGGAAACCCTAGAATGGGGATAAACCCACAAGTAGCTAGGGGCTAGGCTGCAGAGAAATTTCACTATATCAAAGATGATTACAAGAGGAGATCATACTTTGTTTATCTTATAATAACACAATCCTAACCATATGATATAGATAGATACTTGTGGTGATGCTAATTCTGATATAACCCATTGGTGTTAAAATTGGATGACATATTTATTAAGAGTTGTGCTATATGAACAAAATCACCTACAAAAAATCTAACAAAACCAACACATGATACAATCATGTTTTTCAACACATCATATCATTTTTCCATCAACACTTATCACGTAACCCACTTGTCAATTTTGTCAACTTTTTTGTCTAATTAGAATTTTTCATTTATCAAGCGGTGGAGCCTAATCAGTTGCGCAATGAAAAAGACACTACATCCGTACATTCCTAACTACAATTGCAAACTCAATTATTATCCTTGAATTTGAGTATATTAAGTAATCGAGTTATTATATATAAGGCTCATCTCATGCAAACCTTGCAGCAATCAATACAGCGGCCATATATATATATATATATATGTAACATTGAGTTGAGGTGAATATATAATTAATCTCATGCGTTTTGTGTGTCTCTTTATTGCTTTACAAAATTGATTGGGCGTAACTAACATTTGGGACAAAGGAATATGATTGAGTGACATGTCAAAGATTAGTCGAACAACCACCTAGCTAGACATTTCACCCATGTATATTTGATAGCAATAACACTTCGTCTAACCTTGCCATCATATATTATAAACTACTCCCTCCATCCCATATATATTCTCCTTCCATTTTTCACATATATTAAAAAAATATAATTAATATTGTTGGAATTGTATAATTTAAGAATATATTTCATAATATACCCTTTGGTTTATTTAATTCATTTTAAGTCTTCTTTATTGTTGATTACCATACATAATAAATAAGTGTATTTTAAAAAACTAAAAAATTAAATAAAGAAAGGGAAATATAAATTCGGACGGATAAAAAAGAAATAAGAGAATATCTTTTTGGGACGGAGGGAGTAATTTTTAACTGAAGCTTTCTAATTAGAAATGAGCTAGTACCCGATATATGTGCAATGGGTATTTGCACCCGTTCAATTTTCAATTGAAAACACATACAATTATTAGATATATTGAAAATTTTCTAATACTAGTGGGCAATGGTAATTTTCTTATGGTACCTGTAATTTAATGTATGTCATGACAGAAAATCAACATATGTCCTTCCTAATGCCACATGTACTTGTTCATTAATTCCATTACATTATCCGCTAGTGTTATAATATAAAGTAACATATGGTATTAGAAATATTTTGCTAGAGAAACATCTCTAGTAGATAGCTAGACATGAAAATTTTGTAATACTTATCCTACATGGAGGTATGAATACATATCACGTGAAGTGCATGTATGCACCTAAAATGAAATGGGACACCTTGAAAAAGTGCCATAAAATACCATAGATAGAGGATATATAGAATTTCTAATGTGAGAGAGAGGTAAACTAGAGGGGACAAAAGAAGATTCTATGCTGAGAAATCCGGAATAGAAAATGAAAATGGGTGAGTAAGAGAGAGAGAGAGAGAGAGAGAGAGCAAAAGGGCAGAAATAAGGGTAAACAGCAGAATCCAAGGTGCCTAATTAGGAATGCAAATATATATTCTTTGCTAGCTTATAATATTTGTGCATGGAAGTGCGTGCGGGCTAGGAGAGGCGAGCGCGGGACCCCAAAGAGGAGAGACCGATCAGCCATGAATGAATGCTTCCAATCATTTTACTATAATAATCTATAAATATGGCTGGCTGGCTGGCTCTGAGTGCAACAAAGTAGGCGCCTGGGTGGGGTCAGGGGCTGATGCAAGTAAAGGTAGAAGCTTCATCGATATTTGGGATCAACTCATGAGAGTGCGTTTCTTTTTCACTTTCTTTTTGCTCTATTTCTCACTCACATTCTCCCTGCAATTATCAG
This sequence comes from Nyctanthes arbor-tristis, assembly GCA_963692815.1. NCBI lineage: Eukaryota > Viridiplantae > Streptophyta > Magnoliopsida > Lamiales > Oleaceae > Nyctanthes > Nyctanthes arbor-tristis. Next base: position 57,332 of record CAVNYN010201592.1, read on the forward strand.
TAAAGCTGGTTGTCTAATTGCCTTGCCACCTGACCTCCTTCCTTGATATAAGCCCTTCGAAACCGGCTTTACTTTCTCAATCTAAGACACCCTCTAAAGTACTTCTTTTTCTACTTTTTTGTTTTCCCATCTACATTAAGGTGAACTTGAAGTTATGCATAGCTAACCTAGGTTGCACGGAAATGAAAACTGGACACGATATGAAATTGGGAAATGTTATTTTTAGAAAATGCATGACACGAAACACTGTCGAAACGTTATATAAATATTATTTATTTTATCTTATTTTGTTTTAATATTTAACTTCAAAATATTATTAAATATTAATTAAAGAATTAATGAAATAATGAATTCAACTCAATCTAGCTAAAATTTAACATCAAACTACGTTTATCTTAAAACAACTCATATTCACAAATCACTAACAAAAGGAGAAGAATACTCTTTAATTTTTCTTTGGTTTAATTGGAATTACAATTACAGTATCACAAATTTAATTTATAACTTTATATAAAGCTATATTTGAAGTAGTTTCTACATGTTAAAACACATAAATTAACTTTTAGTTAAATATAATTAAGATTTTTTTTTGTTAAACAGCTATTTTTAAGTAAGAGTTTTCTAAAAATTTCTTTAGAGGTTCCAAAATGTTTCTAGAGAATTTTCGGAGAGTTTCGGTTTCTGAAATATTTCCGACACGAAACGCTTTCCTTTTAGGAGTTTTCGTGCTTCATAGGAGCTAACCATCTAGTGAGGGAATGTGCTTAATTTGTATATAGAAAGAAAAAATATTATATAATTATTATAAACGGAATAAATATAAATTACACTAGGATAAAACCATATCTATATATACCTATAAATAAAAATCATCTAAACATCTATGAAACTAGTTGACTTGAATTGTCCTCTCTTACGAATACGATTTTTTTCCCCAATGCATTCATCTATTTATTTATTTATAATTACTTTTTAACTACTATATATTGTTGAGCCTTAATTTGAGATTAGATTATTGTTACGTGTCTTCTTGAGTTTCAAATGTTGTTTAGTTTTGAAATGCCATCATAACTTACTATTAGGTGGACCAATTTTTTTTTTTTTTTTTAAAAAAACCTGTTCCTATCGCCTTTTGTTCTCCATTTTCCATGGAGTCTAATAGGGCTTTATAATAATAAAGGAGCTTGACTACCAATCACAAGATAACACATGTATCAAAACACGTGTGCTGTGTGGTTTTAATTTTGACTTGGCTGCTTGTGATTGGGATGGAGCCCTATTTGACTCTATAGAAAAATTGCTTGTAATATGCATGTTTTAGCAATCTGCACAGTTTATGCTAATCTCGTCAAAGATGTGTCTAAATTTTTGCACGAATTCAACAAGAGAAAAAAATAATTATATTTTGGTCCAGAACTAAATTAACTAACCTAATAATCTTCTAATTATTATTATTATGAGCAGCGGAATTACCCTTTGCCGAAACCACACGGAAAGACCATAAAAAGTGGTCAAAAATCACAACAAAATGTGAATGGATTAAGAAAGAAGAAGAAAAGAAAATTATATTATTATTACAAAAAGTAAGTGAGTTCTTGATCTGAGTACCGAGTCGACTCACTGGTAAGAATAAAGTTACAAGTATTGATACCATGGGAATATATATGAAATGGTAAAGAAGAAAAAAGGAGCATGAAAGTTAGATACTCTTTGTCGGCTTTCCATATCTGAAGTTCTCCCAGCAATCCAAATTCATTTACACTTTCGATTTTAGTTTGCTTATAAATATCTTGTTAGTCTTAAGCATTGATCCTAATTTCTGAAAACGATATTAATAATATAATGTAGGAAAATATTATTTGTAGCTTTTAAGTCTTCACAAAATCTTTTATAAAATAAATTGATTTTACCATTTTATCCATATTTATTATACATGTGATTGGGGAAAATATAATTTAGGGATAAAATGAGGACTTTACCTCTTATTTAAGTATTTTGAAACAAAAACAAGAATTTATTTTTTTTGTTGGGGGGGGGGGGCATGAACATTTATAATATATTTAATGTGTAATTATTTAACCTTTCAACGTTATTATTCACCAATGATGGAGGATTAACTAACTTAGAACAACTAAAAAGCAGTTGTCAAAAAAGTTTCTTGAATTAATCACTTGTTTGTGTATATATGACACAAAACAACAACATAAAATGCCGCAAAAGACAGAAAATGACCCCATGCAACACTTCAAAGTACATAGGATAACTAGTCCTAAATGTATAACTAAAATTTTCTTTTAAAATGTTAAAAATGAAACATTTTTTTAATTATATTACTTCATTTTGATAAAACACTAATTAAACTCGATTTCTTCATTTATATCTGTGTGTGTGTGTTTAATATGTGCACAATTTTCATAAACAAGTACGGGCAAGACTCTATTTTTAAACCTCGCTTGCACTCCAATATTACATGCATGAAGGGGAAACAGAAAATGCAGAGAAATATTAATTAACAACTCAAAATCTGAAAGTATAATTAAGTTCTCACTGATTAATGCTAGCTATGCATTAATCATACAGATTGTGGTAGCCATATAATTAAGTTAGTAATTAACTAACAGAGGAAAACCCTAAAACTTACTCTTAATTAGAAGCATCAACATGTAAGTGATCTCATAGGATAATTCATCCAAATGGTGAGCTTCTCCCTTGTGGCATGCCACCAGCACTGATGACAGTGTTCATCCTATCGTTTGAAAATGCCCGACGGGGCGAGGGCCGCTCAAGCTTCCCTGCCACGTCAAACTTCTTCTCGGCCCCCATCGAAGCATCACCGGAAAGAATTGGCTTCGTCTCGTAAATATCTGAAACCGAATCGACATCGCTCCCTCGATGATCAGTTGAAAGTGGCCCAATCTGAATTTGATGATCACCCTTAAAAGGATCCTCCCGTGAACCAAGAGAAGATGCTGCAGTACCTAATTCTTGAAGCCTCAGATCATCAGACCAAAATAAAGGGCTCTTCCCATTACTATTATTGTATGGATTATTAGGCCTCTTTTTTGCCATGAGGAAGGTGTCGTTGTTATTACTCGGCATGAAAGCGTCGATCGATGATCTATCCATGCCTTGATGGAGCTCAAGTTGATCACCAGCTCCATATATGTTGAGATCCTGAAGTGACGGAAAATTCATCGGTGGCACGAAATCTTTCATTCCCGAAATGTCAGCTGGCACCCCTTGATGATTCCCCATACCCTTGAAGTTCGTTGAAGCCATGCTTTCGCCGGCTAGTGTTTGGCAAGCTTTCTCCAAAATATTCTGCATGTACTTCCCTTGTGCCTCAATTCTCAGTTGAAGGTGTCTTTGCACCTGAAATCAAACACATAAATTAGACATATATATATATATATATTTATATAATTATTACATGAACTATAATTGAATTGTATATATTATGTATAAATATATTTCTGTCTTTAATTTATTTAATTTCTCACCTCTAATTGTTCATGGAGTCTTCTATTCACTTCCATTTGCATCCTAATTGCATCAGTGATTTGAAAATTACTGCCACTGATCAAATCATACACTCCACACATTCCACAGAGAACCAAGACTCAAAAATCTTTTTCCAGAAAAAGGTACATTCTTTGCGTATTTCAGTTTAATAAAAAACCCACAAAATTTCTTGCTTTTTAAGTAATTAATTTGAAGAGAGATCACTATATAGGGAAAATAAAGAAGAAGAAAAAGCAAGAACAAACATGCAATCTATACTAACTCGTTCATGCTGCGGCCCATCATTCCTGATGACGATGCATTGTTTCGTTGAAGATCTAAAGATGAAGCTGGAAAAATCAAGTAATTCGAATATAGTTATAACTAGCAGGGTTGAAGAAAGATTGAGATGGATAGTAATTACACAGTAACATATATAGAGAAAACAGTCACCTCTCTCACCATCTTTTAATGAATGATCATTGAACTCTTTGTGAGGCTGCTTTCCCAGCCTAAATTTCTGATATAGAAAAGAAAAGAAAATTAAAAAATAAAAATCATAACCCTAAAAAATGAAATTTTAAAAATGAATTCTAATTACTTGAAGATGGCTCTTGAGATGGTAGAGTGTAAGGCCCTTAACACCCATAACTCTCATGATAGTCTTTGGTGTAGCCTCTACACAAAAGAAAAATAGATTAGAGAATAGATATAAATAACAAGCAATTTGTATATGAAATGAAAAGGCCAAAGAAAATGATTTGGATGGAAATTACTATCGGGGCCGCCGAGCTGTGTAACTGCATCGACAAAGCGTTCATGGAGTTCAACCGTCCACCGGAGACGGGGCTTCGGGTCAGTAGTGAGGACGAGACCCGAGTCTCCTTGAACACACATAGGCCTTTCATGAGAATTCATAGTTGAAAGCTTCTTTGGATGGAACATTCTCTTTCTCTCTCTTACCCCCCCTCTCTCTAGAAGAGCTGCTATGGGAATACAGAGAGATTCAAGAACAAATGCGATGAATATAAGGAGAAAAAGGTACGGTTCTGAAGAAGGGAAAGATCTTTAATTAATTCCCAAAATTACAGAATGCACAGGCACAATTTAACCCTAAAAAGTTTTTCAAAAAAAAATATATAAATTAATTAAGTACCATTCACTAGTATATATTGACTAAAAGGTCATTCATGCTTTAGCGCATTATACTAGTATAATGAACAAGATTTTAACTTTAATCTCTTTTGTTTATATTCTCAACCAGGCCATGCATCTAGCTTTCCGAAAATGCCACGGAAGTTTTATCAATAGTAATACTTATCTTCCCAAGTTAAAACAAAGACCAAGAAAAGAAAGCAAGAAAATGGTAACATTTTTAATCTATTCTTGGAATGGAAAAATATAAAAAATAAAAATAAAGCATCTAGCTCCCTCTAATATGCAACTCTTACTTTATCAAAAGCTCTCTCTCTCTCTCTCTCTCTCTCTCTCTCTCTCACTGTTATTTCTAGGGTAGTAATTAATTATTTGCAAGATTAAGAAATAATTATGCAGATATCTTATGATAAATCAAGTGAAATTTTCCAATAGTGAGGAATGCAATGAGAGAGAGTATAAATAAATATAATAATATAATTAAATAGTGTGTATCTGAGTAGGATTATACAACTTTTGTTATCACCAAAAGTAGAGTACACGATTGCAGAGCTACTTATAATTCCTCCAATATATATATATATATATTGTGAAGCTTCTTTGGGTAGTGTATATATATGTGGATTTTTATGTATGAGATGTTAAATTACTTATGCTATGAGGGTCATACTTTTGTGGGGCTGTGCATGCAATGATGATATGGCTAGCAGAGATTGCACTTTAAGCTTCTGCATGCAGTTTCTTTTGTAAGTCTATGATAGTTTAGGACCATATTAATATACAACATTCAATTCTTACATTAAAGCATTGTTCTTTTGTTGTCTGTCGTGGTACGACTCCTTTTTGGGTAATTATTATTATTCTTAACTCCAGTTTTCAGTTGAGAAGTAGGGTTACTGATTCTGACTATCAGAGGAGCTCATGTCTCAAGAGATAAGACACAGAGAAAGTTTCTTGATGGTATAATGGAGAGATTTTGAATAGGCTTCTTTTCTTTCAACTGAAATTTATTTATTTCTTTTGGTTGTTGTTTGTCAATATACTAATATATATATATATATATATATATAGGCTACATGGAATAATATTGTTCGAAAAATGAGGTTAGATATTGTTTTGTAGCATGCCCAAATTCGCGCCTCAAAGGTTAGTTCAAGGACTTTGGGGCAAGAATTGTTAGATATCACAAAACTTCTTTTAAAGTGAAGAGACTGCTTCTATGAGGAAAATATGAATAGATATGTGTGAATCTTGATCGCACTTCCTTAGTAGTGGAGAATTTCTAATATAACATTGATGCAAAAAAGAAAAAAAAAAAAAGATGATATTAACTATGAAAGTGATCTATCAACTGAATTAATCTTTCTAACAAGAAATTGGCGTATATAGGCGGTTCGCATCAATAGGACTTCTTTTTTGGATTTATTTCTCTAAAGACAATTATTTGGTAACCTTAGAATTGAATTAAATTGGGTTTCAAAAGAAGAATTGAATTAACTTGAAATGTCAAATTGTGAAATGAGATGCAGAACTAGTGTGGTTAGTAAAAGTTTGAGAACGTGAACAGATATATGAATGCATAAAGTGAAAAATATATATACTTCTTTTTTCATGTAAAGACTCCAGGGCTCAATCTCTAGTGCTTTTGTGGAATAGAAGATTGTCCTGCCATGCATGTGCCATCACATCATCCCCCTCCCATTTACATCAATAAGCATACAGACAAATGAGTGCCTAGCTAAAATTGTGACCCCCTTTAGTACCTTAAATTAGACTGCGTATATATTATACATTCATATGATAATAAAGAAAAGATAAATAATACACACGTTAAAATCTTGTATTTAATCAAATTACCAGTATATCTTTTAAAGTTATGAAACTTCTATTATATGCTTAATATGCATGTCTAACCGATGCAGAATAGACACGTCGAGATTTCAGAAGAACCTAAAACAAGGACCTTTACTCAAAGGAATAAATTCTTCCTTCATTGCAACCAAAGGAAAGATTCTTGCCCCAAACTGTTGAACTCCTTATAATTACAACTTTCCTAGTCATAGTTTATTATTACAAATTTTAACTCCAATTTTATATATCTTTTCAAAGATTTGGCAAAATGGTCCTCTATTCACAAGTTCTAAGGGACTTTTGTGCCTCAAAAACTGTGAAAAAAATCCAATTAAATTACAAAATAATCAAATTGAACCCTTTACATCTTGGCAAATCTGATCACCCATTAGTGAGAAAAAGAGTTAATAGCTTAATTAATTATAATTATGTGATAATTAGAGTATTATTTTCCAACAAGCTGTCCCATTTAAAGTGGATGAAGATAAAGGTATGGTTTAACTTTTTGTAGTTCTAATTTGTTTGTAAACCATAAATTAATTATTAAGTACATGCAAAAAAGTAGGGTGGAATGGATATTGGGACATGTTTGCTTAAATTTTAAGCATCTTAATATGCTTTTAGGAATTTATTCCTAATAATGAATATATTCCTTTGAGGTGAATATGTGGGACCATATTCTTCTACCTTTACTAGTCTTTCTCCTATTTTTTTCCTATTTTTTTCTTTAAAAAAAATTTATATTTACTTGAGTTACTTAATAAGGAAATTACATATTTCATGTTTAGAGTGGCTTATATATCTCAAAAATATAGATATTAAAAGTGTAGCTTACTCTACATAATGTAGGTAGGACCATATTTTAAAGTCATACATCATAGTTTATTTTTAGAGTAATGCTATTTAGCAATTAGCATCACTTCATTCATTTATTTTCACAATTATTATTTAATGTTACATTAATTGTTACGTAAATTATTGTTAAACACAAGTGATATTACATAGCATTATTATTCTTATTCTTAAGATGAATCATCCAGGAACATCTCACTTGGGATCCTAATAACATTGCCGAGTGCATAAAGGATGCCATGTTTTGCCCCCTTTTTTTTTAATTTGAAATTGAACATTATAAGAGAATTGTAGGGGGAGAGGAATCAAATCCGTGGAAAGTCCACTTAGATGCCATTAGACTATATGAATCATGGCAACCGTCCTAATATTTTGAATAAGCAAACAAAAATACTGCTACATATTTGTCTCTTTTCTTAACCACTTAACACAATTTTCAAACAGAAATCACCAGTACTAATATTAATTATTGAAAATCGACATAAATGTGAGATTTAAAAGAAGGCAGAAAACATTAATAAATTTAACCATAAGTTGAATGTTATAAACATTTTCTAGGATGAGGGTAGGATTTCATGTTAATTATTCAAATATGATTGCTTTCAATATTTGTTATAGGATTATATTTTGAGGCGAGAAAATAAAAATCAACCTAGTAGATTTTGAACCCATTTATTTATTTATTTTATTACTAAAAAGTAGAAGTGGCAGAAGAAAATAGTCATCTACCATTCTTTTCCCCAAAGAAAGGGGGGTATATATCAAAAAATATCGATTGGGCTTAATTAAAATGAATAAAGACAAATTTATCCCAAAAAAAAAAATGAATAAGACAAAATTTACGTAAAATATTTCCCATCAAGTGGAAATACTTAGCAACCAAAAATTAGCACTGAGTCAACTCGGGATTCATCAAGATTGACTCGATGGTAGGAAGGAATCTGATTCGGTTCTTCAGGACCATCTGATTTTTTTAGGCCATTGTCTCCTTTTTATCTCAAAAGCCAAAAACTTCCAGCAGTTCTTGAAAGCGTCAATTGCTAAATACATTCCCAGTTGCGAGACTTTTTCTAATATTACACTCACATCCTTTAAAAAGAGAAAATCACCAATATAGAAGTAAGAATGTGCAAAACTGAACTCAAACTAATTTATTTCAGCCTTCAAAAATAAAATGTCGCATTTTCACGTTCGAAATTTGACAAAGGTAAATCCACTTGCAACAGGTCCATGTGCCGAAAAAACCCAGCCCTTATTTAGATCTATACAGATGGAGCAAGGATCTTTTGAGTAACACAACATCTATTCTACTAAAGTCCGAAAAATCCACTCTGAACTAGGTCCCGAGTCGATGATAGATTATCACGCCATTGTATACTCAAACACCGGTACTTTCGCAGCAAAGTGCCAGCTTTCTCTGGAGCAACCTTGATATTCAGCTCAGTTCATATTCCCTAAACATACATATTTAATCTGCCAGAGAAATTTTTGAATGTTTATCAGCCTTTGACATCCGAGTTAAATATGAGGGGGTACAAAGTTTCAAATAGACTGGAGTTTTAAATGGACAATGCTGTTCTAGGAGATATAGTTTGGCATGAACTTTATAGGTTCTTAATCATCTAAGAAGGTAAGAGAAATAAACAAGAGAACAATAGTCGATGCATACTACAATATAAATTTCACAAGACTTGGGAATTTGGAAACTTTTGTGGATAAAGGAACATTAAAAATATACATACTTCCAGATACTCGTCCATCCCGTATTTTGATCCTTCACGTCCAAGACCTGACTGCTTCACACCTCCAAATGGAGCGACCTAGATGAAAGGATAACAATTAATCAATAAAGGCCTGACGTTTATCTATTTCCCCTGCATTCGATCTAGATGCAGTTAAAACCCACCTCAGTTGAAACCAATCCTTCATTAACTCCAACTATTCCATATTCAAGAGATTCAGTGACGCGCCAACAGCGTTGAACATTTGTTGTGAAAATGTAAGCAGCCAGTCCTGCACATTAGATATGCAAATTCAGCATAGGTACAAGACAACCTTCTACCTACTAGGGTATTCACCATAATTTTTCACATCAGAGAGTTCTTTGGTTAGGCAGACTTGGAACATTCTGAAGTGACATTTATCTAATGGCAATGTAGATAAATCTGTAATATCTGTAATGTTCTATTAAGTCATCCATGGAAAAACATAAAACCTGCATTCGTGTCATTGGCAATGCGGATAGCTTCATCCTCTGTTTTAAATTTCAGAAGAGGTGCTACAGGACCAAATACTTCCTCCCTGGAGTAAAAAGCCAAAGTTAGACATCAATTACGAAAAAGTCGCTATTTAAAAACTGAACAAGGTGTCATCACATTAAAGCATAATGGAGGACTCTGCTTAACTGAACTCTAGCTAGTTCCGAAGGTGCTAGTAGAAGTTGTTGTTGTTGTTGTTGTTGTTATTATTATTTTGGTGGTTTTTTTTTTTTTTTTTTTTT
>CAVNYN010201597.1:3751-16476 GCA_963692815.1 Nyctanthes arbor-tristis
TACACGACGCTCTTCCGATCTCCAATGGTGGCATTCGGCCTTCACACTTGTTGACGTTGATCTTTTCTCTTCCCACTCCCGAGCCTTCACATCTTGATGCATGTAAAGCTCAATTTGGTTCAAAAATAGTTCTTTTCACTTCTATCACTCCAATTTGAGCTTTTCACCTATATGAACCATATTCATACAAATTAGGTAGAAATCTGCTCGATTTTATATAGAATTGCATAAGTTAAGAGAAGTATTTATGCATATAAAATACACTTATCACTAACCCATATGAAACACTACTCAAAGTGCAAAGACTCATATACGAACAAGAATTGCGAACCCCAATTATGAGACAAAATGTGGTTTTTACATTTTTCAAAAGTCAATAAAGAGGTGGTTGAAGTTTAACAAATTATTATTGATTATTTGAATTTTAAAGAAGCTAGTTAGAGCAAAACTCCACGGCGGCCTTGTGCTTCCTCTAAATTAATCATTTTACAACATTTCCAATTTTCAAGTAGTTTCAAAGATTTCTTTCCCTGGATGCTCACCCACCTTACCTTTTGTAGCTTCATTTAATGAATAATCGATGACCTTTTTTTTTAATGAAAATAACATTAATTTTATAACAATAATTAATGATCTTATGCCCACTCTTCTGTTTAATTAAATAGATGGAGAGGCGGCTATGTAAGTGCTATTTTATTAACGATGATAATAATCACGCCTTAAAAAGAATTTTGGTATCCTAAGAATATTAAGTATTTGGCACTCTTAGTCAATTAAGAACTTATTTGTGAGATTCATGGTCCAAATTAAATAATTAATTAGAGGCACTTGAATCCACATGAAATCTTTGATTGATCAAAAGTATCGAATTCAGTATTATTAGAGTATCAAAACTTTTTCCTCATGGCTTGTGTCATGGCAAATTACCATGCATGATTACTTTAGTACATATATATGGATTACATCATTTTAACTACTATTGCCATCAGAGTTATGTTATTTGAACAAAAACACATATAAAAAAATTAAAAAAAACTGACACATGGTACAATCTTATTTTTTAACACATCACATCACTTTTAGATCAATATTAATCACATGAGACACATGTCAACTTTGTCACTCTTTTTTTCTATTTTTCTGTCTAACTATAATCATTCTTGCCATTATGTTTAACTAAAATTCTCACTCGTGCGTTGCATGAGATCTAAAAGTAATAATAGTAGTAGTAACAATTCTAGGTAGATATATTTATCTGACATGAAAAAGTGACATGTTTAGTTGTCAATCATATATTGCATAATCGTGTGCCTTCAAATTCACCACTTGTATATAAACAATCAATTCGTGTTTGCCAACTAAAAAATATCAGTTATAAATAACAGATAAGCATGTGTATTTAAAATTACTCTAATAATAAATGTCAATGAATTTTTATACAAAAATTTAATAAATTATCAATATAGTCAGTTGAGTTATATATTAATATTATGATATATAAATTTTTATAACCATTCTATCATATTTTGATTTATTTGTCGGTAACACTTTTCATACTAGTTAATTTTTTTAATACATTGGATATAAGGGAAGGGAGAAGAACCAATATCAGTTATTCATGTCAGATAAGTATGTCTCTATATAATTACTCTAATAACAAATGTCATTAAATTTTTATATAAAAATTTCATATAAATTATTAATACAGCTAGTTAAGTCATATTAATATTATTATATTTTGAATTTATTCGTCGGTAACACTTTTTGCACTAGTTAATTTTTTTATACAGTAAATATAGGGGAGGTGAGAGGCATGTGTGTTCCAACCCAGGACCTCTTGTCTAGAGTGTGGGAAACCTAACTCATGTAACATTTGTTTCAATTACAGTAGCAGTTAATTATGCATATTTAAATAAAAATTAATTGAGGTGATTCAATAAAAGTAAAATGTTTAAAAATTATTGAACAACTATTACATTGCAACTATATCAATATTCAATCTATCTCTCAAATAAATAATCTAACTTTAAGTACAATAAGATCATATTTAAAATGAAAAATTGAAATTTTTGTTCCATGGGAAATTATCAAAAAATTTCAATTTATATTAATTACAGAATCGGCAAATTTGAGTACTATACTTTTAAAAAAATCAAATTTGATTATTGCACTATGATAGCCATACAAAACTTTATTAAAACATCATAAAAATTTGAAATTTACAATAACGTTGCATATTTTTAGAAATTTATTCGTTTAGTGACATACTATGCGTGCGGTTTCGAATTATAAAGATTATTATTTGCTTTTTTTTAAATAGAACTCCTAATTAATTTCATGTTCGATTTGATAAGTAGCATATCCGTAATTCAAAATAGTTAGCTAAAGAAACTACCATGAATTGATAATTAGGTATGAGTTAATAAAGGGAAAAGTGAATATTATTTAATAAATTAGTGTAACAATTTCTCCAAAAAAAAGATAAAAAATACAAAAAAAAAAGAATTAAATGATGTCACTGGAAATCTTGTAGAGTCAGAAATTTTATAGAGCCAAAAAATAAGCGGGAAAAGTCACATTTGAAACATCCCGTGAATTTTCGACTATAAATTTGATGACGCAATAATAATTCGCCAATAATTAGAACAAATACGTGAATTTTATGACCCAATATTAAAATAATAATAATAATAATAATATAAAATAAATTATAAGGATTGACCAAGTCGTTTTCTAGAGACAAAGTGATAAAATTGCCAAATGAGGGGACATTGGTTATTACTAAATTGTCATGTGATATTTTTGCAATTAATAATGCTAGTTTTGACAAGTGTTGAGTCACTTGTCATATTTGTAAATAATAGAGTTGCTATTTTTGTCAAGTTTGTGACACTTGTCACTTTTGAAATTTGAAATGTGCTAGTTTTGCTAAGTTTTAAGACATTTGTCATCTTTGCAATTGATGAATTTTAATTGTTACTTAAATCTAATTAAATCTAAACAACTAGAAAAAGGGACAAATGCTAGAGAATTCACCAAAAATCTCTTTCAAACACCACCATCCATCCCCTGCAAATGTGTTAATTCGTCCATATGTGTGATAGCAAGAAAAACAATCCTCAAAACCCAAGAAAGTACCTATTTTGCATTAAAAATAAAGCCTTCTTTATATACATATTAAACCCCTACTTAAATAAAACATTTTGCTTGAGAAATATCCAAGTTTGAAGGCATTTCTCATCTAAAATTATTCAAAGAACTTTGTGGTAAAAAGTGAGTAACGGTACTTTGATTCCCTTTCTTTTGTTCATTATGTTTTCATAAAGATATGCTTGAATTCTTGATGCGTTGTTATAAAGAGAACGATTGGTTTACTGCATTTGTATCTCTAGTTAATGCTTTACCCGTTCTGAACTGTTTTGTGGAACATGACCTTGCTTTGTGGTCTTGGTCATTCTGGCTATGTGGTAATCTTTGTGGCATTACTATGTGGTCTTGACCAATCTGAATCTTTGCGGCCTTGCTGTGTGGTCTTGGTCAATCATGTGCGCACCACAGGTAGTAGTTTAACTAGCCATAGAACTCATTTGTGCATCTAAAGACTTTGTAAAATACATGATTTTCTAGAAAATGCATTTTAAGCAAATGGAAAATCAACGTATTTTGTTACTCACTGAGAACATTGTACTCACCCCCATTTTCTACTATTTTGTAGATAATTGAAGACAAGATGATCGAGGAGCAAGCTAAGGATCAGAGTGTGCTCATGGAAGGAAGTAGATTTTGCATGTAGAAGGAATTGAGGAAAATACAATTTGGCACATTTCTTTGTAGATCTATGTGGATATATATATAAATATGTGGCTTATCTCATGTAATCCAATGAACAGTTTGTTTTGTACGTCCCGTCTCCGCTATCTGTGTCAACACTTCCGCTCTCGAATGTGTTAAAAATTTAAGAAAATTGAAAAATTGACTGGAGCGTGACAACATTTCTCTATATATATATATATATTACCATATCAAGTAGAACTCATCCCCATAGGTGTTACCAACCACCTGAATCATGAATAAAAAACTCCTTCCCTTCTTATTGGTGCAAGTTAGAGCAAAGGTTAATGGTGAGAGAAAATCACTATAGGGAAAAAAACCTATTTCTAAATAATAAGTAAGGAAAAAAGTGGGAGAGAAAATATAAATTAGACATGTAACAGTATTTTATTATATTAAAAGGGGGTGAGAGTAGGAAAAAAGAATATTTTATTATATTAGAAGGAAAATGTGAGAGGGGAATAAACCTAAATGAGGGGCCTCATTTAGGTTTATTCTCCCCTCAAAATGGGTTTTTACCCCTTTCTTTTAGCACATTATTTGGAGTTTTGGGGGACTTTGAGTTTTTTTCTCAACACTAATTGTGCTCTTAGTAAGTGGACTCGTAAGTTCAAGTTCACATGAACAATGACACGATATGAAGTCCAACAATTACCTCTAGATTGGAATGTATTATTGATACCATAACTTGTTCTTTGTAGTTAAATTTTTATTTTTTTATTTTTTGTTGGAGGGCCGGAGAATGTGTAATTGATATAAATTTAATTTGTTGAAAATTTTTGTAATGAAAATTTTAGTATTAGAGAACAAGATATTAATTTGGAAAAATCTTTAATGAAGAGACGCACATGTCAAAAAATGATATTTCGCAAAATTTGTGTAGGTTAAAAATATGAGCCTGACGAAAAAATGATTTCCAGACAAGTCGTCACATCTAGAAAGATCTATGACTATTTGCCAAAAGGAGATATTTTTTTAATATAATATCTAGAGCATGTAAGCGTGGCAGTTAATGATTTGCTGGAAGATGATAAGAAATTTGTGTTCTCAATTCCCTGCAAATCCCAATTTATTTATCAACCCATCTCCTGTCGTGAAAAAGCATCCCATTTTCGTTCAGTTCTGCAGGAACAGTTGTTAAAAGGAACGGTTATATATCCCTGTTATGGCAACAGCTGCAGCTAGCTTAACCATTACAACCCCAAAAATCATAGCCAAATCATCAGATTCACCAAGAATCAAGCCCATCAACAACTTGTCATTCCCATTGAAGACGAGGCCATGCAACGCTCGATTCATCCGCCTCGTTTCGGCGGCGGCACCCGAGGGCCTGTCGGAGAAGGTGGCGGAGAGCATTAAGAACGCGGAGGAGGCATGTGCCGGAGACCCGGTTAGTGGAGAGTGCGCCGCCGCATGGGACGAGGTGGAGGAGCTAAGTGCCGCAGCTAGCCACGCAAAGGACAGAAAGAAAGACTCTGATCCTTTGGAGAATTACTGCAAGGATAATCCCGAGACTGATGAGTGCCGCACTTACGATAATTGATTATTTTACTCTTTATTTATTTATGTTTTACTAGTTATTATTATCAGCTTAAGGGCTTTGAATGATCAATTACACTTGGTTTAAGGGTTTATTGCATGTTACTGTATAACTATTGTTACAGGATATTATATGTTAAAAAAATAAATCATCTTCTGCTTAGGTAAAATTTTTTATTTTACATGCTTGCTTTCGGACAAATCATTCTTACTGGTACAAAGAAAATCTGCTGCCGTGGATACATCTAAAAAAGCAAAAATTATCTCCAACAATTCCCGCCATATGCACATATTATTGGAAAAACTTAAGCACTGTGGGCCTGTATATGTGAGAGTCTACACAAGTATTTCAATAATCTCCAGCCAACTAAATCTAATAGTGAATGATATTCAATTTCATAAAGAAATCGATGTTTGTTTTATTCATTAAAATTCAAATTTCTATGAATTTAAAATGCCCTTTTTAAACGAAACGTTTATTATTATTATTATTATTTGAAAGAGGATGTCTGATGGAAAAGTAGAGATCAGAGATGGATCATCAAAAAATGTGAAAAGAAAAGAATTAAAAATAATCTACAACTGGATATATGGTGTCGTGTGATTTAAGTTTAATTCTAGACTATTTTTTTGGGTAGGAAAAAAATCTCTAAAGGATGAGCATCCATGCAGTGAAATTCTAAGGAGAGTATTACTTTTATGTTGTGGCATGTGATTGGGAGTTCGGGGATTGTGGTGCCTATATGCAGCCAATCACATGCAACCATATAGAATTTTTCTTCTCTTTAAGAGAGAGTGATACTCTCGTAGAAAGACTTCATGGGTGTATTCATTACGCGTCACTACTCATTAAGTATATTCTATAATACTCATTGAACATTATTTATACTTTTTATTACAAAATTAATTGTAAACTAGTAGAGTCACGTGCGTTGCACGTGTAGTGTTCACCATGTTGCATGTATAGTGCCAACATATGCCTTTGATGATTAGAAATAGAGAGGGAAACAAAATGACAATAAAAAATATTCTCAATGCAAAAATTTCCATTGGGTATATGTGATACGATATTAGATCTTTATCAATAGAGGAAAGAAGTGAACGCAAAATAATCAAAATTAACCACAACTTTAGCTAGATGCAAGACGTCAGATAAGCATGTATAGCTGATTAACTGGTGTACTACATAATTTAATATGCAAAAATCTTCAGATAAGATGGAGTTTATCAAAATCTTATTCTAATTGATAGTCTCAGGGCAAGTAACTAAATGCAAAAATCTCAAATAGGATCACAACTATAAAGGCCAGTAACGTATTATATACTACCCTTGTCACGCCCTTACTAATTTTACAATATTTTCGAATACCTTATATTGGTTGACAAATTTCGTAGCGGAAGCTTTAATACAAATAGTGGGGATGAGACATACAAAACAAACAAATGGTTTTTGACTTGATAATGTTAATTGCTTGAGCTGACAAGTTATATCTTAAAGAATCGTGACTCGATTGGTTAATAAAATGCAAACAACCCAACAAATTATATTAATAAATATTTTTCATTAATTGTCAAAACGAGCAAGATTAATCTTTTCAAGACAATGTATTGGAAAACTATTAAACTAGAAGATAAATTGTCAATGTTATATACAATTAAAAATACATTTATAGAGAGGTGGACATATTTGTTAATATAAAAAGTATTAAATTCATTATATTTTCAAAGACATGTTGTCACTACACGGAAAACTCTACTCCTTTCGCGAGCATGCTCCAACCCATGGCTTATATTGCTTTTCAAATGTTATACATTCAATCATCTATAAAATTATAGAAAGGAGAGAATGAATACGGAGTACTTAGTGAGTAACAAAAACATTTGATTCACCTTCTTTTTGAAAGATTTATTTTCAAGAAAATCATTCAATACACAAAGCTTTTCAATACACAATAGGCCATATCACTAGTTAAACTACTAATCGTAGTGCGCGCAAGAGTCATATCAATTCAATTATGGTCATGTATAATTAAGTGGATTCAAAATAAACCCCAGTTGACTCCTACCGGAATTTCAATTTAAAGCAAACACTACACTAATATTCCCTATCCCAGGATCATTGAAGATGTCACAGTGTAGGAAATAATTCAAGACAAATCAATACAAAATAGATAGAGTTACTAGTGATTCACATGTAATAAATCAATCTTTCTTTTCAATACATAAAAATCCATGTTTATTTCATGGAAATCATTAATTAAAATACATGCTTATCTTATCAAAGTTTTATGAATGTGGAAAGTGAATCAAAGTATTAATTACTCACATCAAATATTCTTCGAATAATTCACGTAAAAAAAGTATCCTTGAAACCTTGATATTCCTCAATTATAGTTATTTTTCAAGCTATAATCCTTCTATACATGGTAAGGGACCATTTTCAAATGACATATAGGGGTTTTGCTAGTTTTTTATTGGTTTTCTCCTTCCCTTGACCATGCTGGACGAATTTTGAGGTCTTCCAGGAAAAAGGGAATGGTTTGAGAACTTGAGGACCCTAAGGCCCCTTTTATAATAGTTGAAATTGAGTTGATTTTAATAAATTTTGAGCTCTGCCAGCCAAATTGTGACATGTGGCGCAACGGATACTGTACACTTGAAGGGAAATTGTCTGAGACATCCTTCCACTTTACATTATCTTTCAATTAAGTCATTGTACTTTAGTTTATGACAATTAAGGACTAAATTCTTTCTCTAGTGTCAATTGAGTAACAATCTTTTAATTTTCTAATATAATTCAAGGATTTTTACAATGATATTCAAGTAATTCTTGTGACATTTCAAACGGTTATTTGATCATTGTCAAAATGACATTTACATTATCAATAGCAAACTCATCTAGTTATACAATATAACCATTACATTGTCAATAACTTGATTAATTCATTATTATCAATATATTGTCAATCATTACCAATACAGTGTCAACAGTTACTTTCTAATTCTAATTCACTGCCCAAATATCGATCATGTTAGCAATGACCATGTTCTAATTCTTAACATTCATTTGAGTAACAATCTTGGAATTCAATGCAATCTCATTATTATATTCTAATTCTTGACAATCTTGTAACAATTCAAATATAATCACATTGTCATATTTCAATTTTCAGCATTCAATTGAATGGCAAACTTGAAACTTTGCAATTTGAGATGATTATACTGTCACGTTCTACTTTTTGGTGTTCATTTGAGCTATAATCGTGAAATTCTTGAAATTCAAGTAGTTTTCCTATCATTATCTAAATATTATCATTTTACTTAATTCATTGTTAAAATTTTGCGAGGTGTTACAACCCTTCATTATATTTACACTTTTTTTTTTTTGCACAAAGAAAAGATAGTAAAGTTTACGACGCTTCTGCAAACACTGAATGTAGTACAAATAATCACATTGGTACAACTATGAAATCATCTTTGAATTGAACAAATCTTTAATTCGCTTGTTGAATTGACTGACTAAATTCATGGATTCTCTGCCTGAACTTGTAAACTTCAAGATTTTGTTTTAAATTAAGCTGAACTCAAAAAAACAAAAAGTTGGCCTCCTATGATGTCCATTGGCCACAGCTTACAAATGCAAAATCAGAAAACTATGAAGCTAAAAAAATGCTTCTTGGTTGTCAATAAAAAATAAGAATACACAAGAAAAGAAGGATCAATTGCTGAGGGAAGCTAAGGGATAATCTGAGCACATTCTTCCATTCGATGGCAAAGCACGTTAAACAACATTACGCCCCGAAGAACATATAACTTCATACCACCATATGCAAAATCTTTACAATTTAGGGAAAAAATGCTAGCACAACTACTTTGAACTCCATTCACGATAATCAGAAGGGAGAAAATAAAAAATTACAATACGCATTACCAATAAATGTCTACCACTCCAAAGGATAGTCTTGCAAGCCCAAATATAAATATATGTTCGTAAATGGCAAAAGCAAAACCGAAAAACTGTTCCAAAAAAAGAAAAAAAAAAGCTTTGAGGACGAATTTCAGAATATTGACGCAGCTGTGTAAAAATCAAACTTCAAAATTAACAGGGAACAAGCACCTAACAACAAAGAAAGATGGGAGGGAAGGATATTGTTTATAAATCTGCAGGAGCAATAGTATGAATTTTGGAGTTTTTATCTTTTTCTAAAAGAGGATCGAATGAATTATCGAGAATCATCTGAGAGCCATTTATGTAGAAGAATATATAGAACGACGCTGCATCATCTCTACTGTTGAAAGAACAGTGAAAATGCATTCTTCTCTTTTAATATAGTAGAGATATACCCTTTTGAGCTGTAAAAATCCCTTTATTTATTTTTCTTATTTTCCTTGTTATTATTACTATTTTTTAGGAATTTATATATTTTCAAAGAAAAAATAATTTCATTTAAAATAATATTATTTATCTAGATTGGAGACCAATATCCAGCCCAATTGTTATTTTCTTATTGGTCGTTAAATAAATAACAATTTCATGTATTTATGTATCCCAACATATCCCCTAATGTAGTGGTACCAACTAAACTAGAATATGATCTCAAATATAGATAAATAACATCACTATTTCATTTTTAAAAAATTATTTAGAAACTATTTATAGTGATCAAGAATAAGGGTTCAACAATCCCTTCGGAGTAGCCGCCATCCCCTCCGTCTTTGATGCCGCCGCCACCACTATGTGTTAGGTTCTCCGATCACCGCCACTCCCCCATAATGTGTTTCCACTGCGACCATTGCATGTGATATCTAATCGGAGCAAGATTAATGTTGAGGAAAAAAACTAAAAGCTAAGGGAAAAAAATTAAAAGGAAAAAACATATTTCCAAATAATGTGTATGAGAAAAACTTGGGGGAAAACATATTAAAGGATTTTGTTTATTTTTTAATATTTTTTTACAAAATATTTCATCATTACTTTTTTTATCATACAGTTGATATTTAATTTTTAACAAAATATTATTAGTTTTAATTTATTCTTTTTTAATGAAGAAAGTGGGTAGGTGAAAAAATGTAACTAAGGGGCTAAATTTAGCCCCTCACTTATATTTTTCTCCTACAAATGGCATTTCCCCCTTCCTACATACACTAAGGTACTGTTTGATTGCAAGCATGGAAAATGCGTGGAAAAAAATGAATTGAAGACAATTGAATTCCTTATAATTAATTTTTCTAGGAAATGTCAATTACATGTGTTTAATTAACTAAATTTTCCACTTAAAAATAATAGTTATTTTCCATCTTATGGTGTTTGATAGCTATTATTTTTCATAGAAACAATCTTTTTTTCCAAATTTTTTATTTTATTTTTGAACAATTATTTGATAGTCATTATTTTTTTCACATGAATTATCAAATTTTTCTATAGAAATTGTACATTAATGCCTTAGTCTTAGAACGATTGATCTACCTTATAGTTCCGTCTTATTAGACTTCCTCTCAAGTGGTAATATATAATTAACTTTCTGAGTGTACTAAATTTTGAATCTTATTGATATTACGAGAGTTTTTCATTAGATTGCATGATATATTATTAGTACACATGAAATAAAGAAGATAAAATAAATTTATGGACTCAAACAACGATGTATAATTAGAAATTGTAAAATGCCTGTATTATCTTATATTTGTTAATATTAGTGAGCAATGATATGTAATATAAATCTAAAAATAATAATAATAAAAGAGAAAAATTCGAGAATACCACCGAAAAAAATTTGTAACTTAATAGATGGTTAACAAACTAGATACAAGCTACTAATTAAATCAAATGGCAAAGGCATCCTAAACTTGTAGAAGTGGAGTGCGACCAAGCTTCTCATAGACTTACTCACGCATGAATTCTTCGTCAGTCAAGTTCATGAATACTTTAGTCAAACGTTTTTCTGCTTGAAGTATTTTCATGACTTCTAAGGTGTCACAATTTTCAATGTTCATACGTTAAAGTTTTTCTATGTTCTAAAAACTCAAATTATAAAAAAGAAAAGGAAATATCAATTGGATTTCATCATCGAGCAGCCACAATCATACATACATTTTACTATAGTCCCTAAGATCACAACTATTATCAAAAATTTCCCAAAAAAAAAAAAACTTTTGAAGGGTATGAATTCAATTTTGGAACCATTGTTTCAAAATAAGACCTAATAGAAGGATATGAATTCAATTTTGATACGTTAATTAATGGATGATAAAGTAGACAAACCTTGATCAAAGTTGAAGAATTGTCATTGAACCCAAAGAGAATAATTCTTGAATGAAATTAATTGCAAATACATATAAGGCTTGTCGATGATACGTTTTTTTTCCCTTTTGCAAACCAATGTTTCTCTCTCTCTCTCTCTCACTTTTTTTTTTTTTTTTACATTTGTAATGCAATTTATTTATGTTTTTTAAATTAAAAAGCCCAATATTAAGAAACACATGGAATTCCAATTCCCTAGAAAACAAAAAATCTAAGCCTCCCACAAGGAAAATATTTTCCTTGTTTTTAAGGAAAATATAGTCACGTGACCAAAAGTAAAAAAACGTTTTCCAGGGAGAAAAACCAACCAAACACTGCTAAAGTAAAAATTTAAGTGGAAAATCTACATTTTTCAGTGAAAATTCTTACAATCAAACACACAATAATTGATTATGGTGGGGAAAAAACCCAAATTTTGGGTTTATTCTTCCGCTACTAATTTATAAAAACATCCATTGCCACAAATCACTTGCACTATCGACAATCACCCGTTTCTACTTCGTATCCCTTTTTTGCTCTACTTGTACACAACTCCATCTCCTCTACAGCGATGACTCGCCGTCACCAAATCATATCCACGTGCCTTCTCCTCCTCTCTCGTGAATTTAAAATCCAGGCACCTCCAGTGATGCCTCTTTCAAATGGAAGTGGGGGCGTGCATTTACAAAATTTGTGTCCTTTTTCTTCGTTGCTTTTCCTTTCTGTCTGTTTTTGTTTTATTTCCATCTTTTTTTTTTTTTTTCGTTCAACTGGAGGCAAATCCGCCTCCTAGTTTTCGTTCAACCTTTACTTTTATTTCTTGTTAACATTTTCATTTTAGATTTTTTTTTTGGGTAATTTCCTATAACATGATACCATGTTTTCGAGTATGGTTTTAATGCCAAGTTACCACTATTTTATGTTTTTTGTTCCTTGTTGACATGATATTTGTTTATGAATTGTTACGGTGTTTTAAATTTTTTTTTTGTCATTCGTTTTGTGTTACCATGTTTTTTTAATAAATATGTTTTTTGATACCATATTTTAGCTCGTGTTACCAATGTTTTTAAATGGA